>VZTX01008038.1:422532-532171 GCA_013400915.1 Pardalotus punctatus
GTCCCAAGTTTCGTGTGAAAAGCGGTACGGCGGCAGAGGGTTTCCCTCGGCGTTGGCTGTGCCGCAGCGGAGCTGCCGCGCTCGGCTTTGTGCACCTGTGTGCGGCACCCCCGCCCCGGGCACCCCCGCCCCTGCGCCCCTCGCATGTGGCGCTCTCCATCCCGGTGCGCTCCGGAGTATCGGGGTATGTCTCGTCGACATTACCACTAAGTACAGCACTGCTTACCTCAGGGAGGCTTTTAGACCTCCAGAAATGTTTTAAAGTCTGATTTTTCTTTTTTTTTTTTTTTAATCCACAGAATTTAGCATAAATAACTCAAAAGATTGGCGAATGCATGCTTTAAAGTACTACTTAATTCACTTTATTGTCATGAACGACAGTTCATCCTTCTGGCCAGGCAAATGGAGTTAATAATTAATGAAAAATTACATTAATTTTTTTATGCACGAGTGATCTGAAATGTATGTGGAAATGCATGACCGAGTAGTGCTCATCTAATTCATACAAATCAAGTGTGGAATTGCTAATTGCGCTGTGCTTATTCTGTACTAATATTAGAATTGCCATTGTGGGACAGAAAGATTCGGCCCTGTCTGATGTAGCCTTTTGCTCCTGGCAGGGCCATAGCTGTCGGCTCATTCAGGAGGGAAAAGAAATGCTGTGCATTCTGAATAATTTTTGCTTTATTTTAAGCTTTTTCTAGAATCACAGACTTCTGCTGTCTGCATGTTATTGATTTCAAGTGATACTGAAGTCAGGCTGAACTCTCCCCAAATGTTGGAGAGGACTTAGTGTGGATTTTTTTCCTCTGTGGCTCATCGTTAATATACCCCGTAGTTTTCTCAGTGATACTTGTGGCAGTGCATTCCTCAGATTGAGCATATACCATGGACAAAGTGGAGTCACAAGTGGACTGAATTTTCCCTCCTTTCAAAATAGCTAAGCACATGGAGTTATTTCTGGTATTTCCTACTATATGCACTGTGACTGTCAGACCTTATCTTACTGTAACATTCATTTTATGTTAATGTAAATATTTTCCTGTGATTTTTCTTTGTAGATTAAAAGATTTTTTTTCCCCATCATTCTTCATGTGAATCTGTTGTTCCTAATTGTTTTAGTTGCCCTCTTTGACCTTTTGTGTTGCAGAGCTGGTGTCTTTCAGATGAGCAGAGGTGGCCTGCTGTTGTCAGTGAAATTATACAAAGCCATTTTAATTTATCTGCATTACTCTTTCTTACCTTTCTTAATTTGCCACAGCATTTTATTTGCTCTATGATGCTGCATGCTGAGCAGATGTCTTCATTGAGCTGTTGATTCAGCTAATTCTTTCCCCTTTGCTGTGTACAAGTAGTTTAAATTATTTCTTCCAATTTGCATTATCTTGCACTTGAAGGTGTGATTTTTCATCTTGAAATATGTAACTTGCTGTACGCCAGGACTGAAAAACTAGCCTACAGCTGTGACATAGCAAAACCTGCTTTTAATTTTTTTTGAGCCTATGTGAGGCTGTTAAATAAGGCAGTTCTCAGTGTGTGAAGTTAAAGTGAAGGTAATACCAGCTGCTTGGTAGGTCAATGAGAAGCATTTTTTCTTTCCAGCCAATCCTTTTTCATGTACCCAAATGTGTTTTGTTTTTTTGTTTGTGTGTTTGTTTTTCTGGAAGTGCTGAGTACTTGCGGTGCACCTGGAACAGTAGCTAGAGTTGTGCATGCATAGGACTTCTGAAAAATCAGGCTCATTTTTTGACCCAAAATCGAAGATGGCTTTCGAGAATCAAAATCCTTATCTCTGTAAGACTTCCTACATATGTAAAAGGGAACCTACAAAGCTGGATGAAGAAAACATTTCCCTATCTTCTAATGTAAGCTGTTAATTTGTTATATTCAGCATCATGGTGGAGGTGTGACACACACATGAAGAAGATGGTGGAGTGCTCTGTGCCTGCTGTAAACTTTTATTTCTTGAATGAGTTGGAGAGCCACGGAGAAGTTGTGGGTTAACATCAGAGATACTTCCCTGTTTGGTTTATCAAGTGGTTGATTGTATTTTGTGGTCAAAGGACTGAATTTACTGTCAAGGCACAAGGAAGGAGTTTCAGGCCAAGGTGGATTAGTATTTCTGATGCATCAGGCACTGTGCATTGCCTAGCGGAAGGCAGCCACTGCTTCCAACAGTATTATGCATCTGGATCCATTTGCTTTGCAAACACCAGTGGAATATTATCTCAAGCCAGTGTGGCAAAGATCAGTTTGTCTTCTGAGTGTTGGCTTAATGACAGAGAAACTGAGTCAAGAGTCTGGCTGAGTGCCATTGGGAAGCAGACTTTGTGACCTGGTGCCACTCAAACCCAGTGCCTTCAAAGAAAGGCTTGAAAGGAACATTTCAGGCTTCTAGCTTCTCAAGTACTTCCTTAATCCTTGCCAGTAGGGTCACGGGAATGCACTAGTGAGCGCTGACACTGACTTGTGAATCCGGGCCTGCAGGGAGGGCTTGGACATGATTCCCTCTGTGTTGCAGGTAGCCCTGCAGTGTGGCAGCAGTGGCTTTGCCTCTGGTGAGTTTGCAGGCAGGGTGTGAGCACTGCACTACTGTAGTGCTCAGGTTCTGTTTCCTATTGTGGCATTTGGGCTTGAATTCAGGAGTGCCTCTTCCTATCCAGTTATTGTTTGTACTAAGGGTGTCTCTTTGGAAACTGTTTCCTGGCAGTTAGAGGGGGGGTATTGCAGAGACAAATCCCTTACTTGCTGTCCCCCCATGCCATTCGTACTTTGTCCATTCCCTTTTCAAAATACAGATTTGTAAAACTGTGATGTGGTCTATGCTCTGTCTCCTCGGATGCCCTTTCCAAATCAAACCTTGGCTTTGTTACTCCACTCCATGCCTTATGGAGGGATGTTTTCAATCCATTGATTTTGGTGCCACAGCACCTATTTACCTCAGAGGCCCCTGGGATGTTGACGCAAGCGTAGTGTGGTTATCAGAGCTGGTGTTTCTGCCCAGGGTTGAGTTCATGGTGTTGTGAGCAGTTGGTGATGGAAGAGGTGCTTTTTCTATTGTTGACATTTCTTTTGCTTTTTGGTGATGGATTTCCTTGAATTCCTCTGTTTCAGTAAAATGGAGGTAATGAGATGCTTTTTCAGAGCTGTGATTGGAGGTCTGTGAATGGAGAAACTCAGTGATTCTGGTTGCAAATTGCATTGCACTAAACTAGCATTGTCTTAAATTTCTTGATGCAGGCAGTGTCACTTTGGACATAAGTTATTGTTTACCTTGTTCCTGCCACATCTGCAAGCTTGCAAATGGCAAAAAATTGTGATAGCAAAGCAAGTCTTTAGTTTTGGCACTGTGATAGCTGTGAGTGGCTGGTAGCATTGGTGGAGGGTGCTGTGAATTACACGCTTGCAGAACACAGATAACAAAGGTAATTTAATTCATTACTGTCTTGATGATGTCCTGTCTGTTGTCTTGGGGTTTAGAGTCATATCGCTTGTTTGCTGGGTGACTGCAAGTATACTCTCTCTCTTCCCCCTCTTCACTTTTCCAGGATATGGCCCATGGTGACTGTGTGGTTGTGCTGCTCTAGGATTAGCTGTGTGCTGGTTTGTTCTCATGCTACCTTCCTTTTGCCTCTTGCAGATCACTTCCTTTCTGTGTGAATCTTGCTCTGACTATTAAAATTAAGCTTTGTCTCCTATCACCTGGCAGAAAAATGTGAGGATTAATTAGTTAACACTTGTGCAATGCTTTGAAGATAACAAGTGCCATATAAAATGCTAGAGATTTTCAGGTGTCATTTTTTGCCCTCTCTTCCTTATAAATCCCATTAATAGTGTTTTTGTCTTCTTTTTATAGTACCTCCTACATGCTTCTTAAGTAGGTGGTATTTCTTTAAACTTCTCGAAAACCCAGTTTTTAGTGGGGGATTATGTGGCATATGCTTTGCTCATGCCCTTAACTTCTGTAGTCAAATGTGCTTGTTCAGAAGTGATATCTGAAATATTATTTCATTGACAGCTTGTTTAATATATGTATGGTGCCAGCACCTGGCTTGAAGAGAGAGAGCTTCACGTTCACAATAAGGAGAAAGTTCTTCGTCAACATTAGTAATTGACCCTATTACAGTCAGTTGTTAATTAGTAAATAGTTGTACAGGTTTTCTTTCACAGAGCATTTGAAACCCAGTGATAAATCATACAATTAATTTGCTACTCAGAGCCCTTAAGAACATGCTTTAGTATAGACTATTATGCCTGTAGCTTAAACCCCACTGTTTAAGAACAATATGAACAGTAGAGTCTAGTCAAATCTTGACGTCTCCATGGTATTTTTTGCTACCTTCTATATTTGGAAAGTGAACATAGCAAGCACCATGTTAAGTGGAATGCCGTATTTGTGGCATTCTCCAGCCTAAGTTAAAGAGTACTAAGACACTCTGTCAGGATTTTAATTTGCCTTCCTTTGGAAACAAAAGAAAATATGACACTTGCTTCTTTGCAGATATGACCCCCCACAACAGAACGTCAGTAGTGCTTCGGTAGTGCTTCAGTTTTTTAATTTCTGGAATGGTTTGAGGAGAGAGTTAACTGATCTGAATTATGCACACAGTAAGAATGTGTTCTTCCACAGAGCTTGTGGGAATGAGCAAAACTCAGGAAGTGTCCAGTGGGCATGTCTGCAAGTGTAAATCTGTCGGGCAAACACAGGGTTTTAAAATGCTGTCAGTCTTGCAGTGCAGAAGTTGTTGATTTTCCTGTGTGTCTGCTGGAGCCCTCCTCCTCCGGCCATCCCATGCTGCTGTAGGTGTGGGAGTCGCTACTTCCCACTCAGACCATAGGTGGCTTTTTGGATTGGTCACAGACATCGCTGAGCATTGTGCTGGAGGTCCTCGGCAGGTTGCACTTCGGGAACCCCTGCAGGGGCAGGTGGCAGAAGATGGTTTTGTGATTTCAGTGGGATTGCAGAGACCACTGCAGGGGCCACTTCAGTTGTGACCCCTGACGTCTGAGACCCAAGTGCTATTACCCTTTCTCTTCCCCTCTCCACATAATTTCTACCAGGCTTCCTTGAGGTACTTTTGGGTAACAGAGCTAACCTGTCTCCTCCCATCTGATTTGATTAAAATGTTTCTACAGCTATTTTAGATATTAATCATGAATGAAAAAAGAGGACTGTCCTACTTATCACTATCCATCTTGGAAGGCATTTGTTACAAATGGCTCAGTGATCAAAGCAGCACAACCCTGAATGTAAATAGCAGCAGAGGGAGGGCTCCTGAGTGAAAAGCAAGCAATTATTGCACAAGGTCAAGAGTGGTTTGTATGATGAACAAGTATCTGCAGTCAAACTGTGATTCTTGTAAACAAGGGGCTTTGGATTTGAATATCTTGTATTTTTAAGTGAGAAGGAATTGGGGAGAAGGAAGCAATGGGTCAGTTTCTCCCTTGTTTTTGCCTGGAGATGATTTAGACCTGGTATTGTCAGTATGTGCACACAAGACCTGGCTGTGCCACCAACTGATCCACAGGTTTACAAACCTCCGGACCACAGCAGAGAGGTGTTCCTTCAAGTCAGCCTTCTGAAGTTAAGTGCACAATCCATCACAGGGCTCATTTTCAGAGCTGAGTGGGAAAGGAAAGGTGAGATTCTGTCTTGTTGGGATTTCTTGCCTGTTCCCCCCCCCCCCCCCCCGTGCCCCCGTTTTAATGTGGCAGATGAGGCTGTTGTTCAGAACATGAACTGCTCCCCGCCGATAGAAGTTAATAATGAAATTAAATTCAGTCATCTCCATTACTCCTTGGAATTTTAAGGCAGGTTTCCTCTTCAACTAGACTCCTATAAAATGCCTTGTCAGACACAATCTGTTTCATATGTACAGGGTTGCTCATTGATCATATTTACAGTGGGTTGAGCGCTGTTGTCCCAAAATGAGAATGACACTAGTGGGCGGCTAAGCTAAGACAGAAATCAGAGTCAATGTCTTGCTGAAAAACTGGAGTTTTGAAATTGTGGTCGAGTGTAAGGCTGTGTCCCTGCCAAGCAGCAGTTGTGCTAGAATCAGTGGTGTCACAGCCCCAGCTATTCTTGATGAATAGTGTGCAAATTGGCAGCCTAATTATATATGTGTAAGTGTGTGCATAAAAATTGCACGTTGACATATGGATTCAGGCACCTAAGCACTGTTTCAGCTGCATATCCATTTATACTTTTTATGCATTATTTGTGTCCAGGGAGGTATATATTTCAGGCTCTTGAGCTGGAAATAGGAGAAATAGGGTATAGTTTTTCTGTCCAATGTACAATGCTACTCTGCTGATAGAAATCAAAATTAAATAAAGAAGATATATTTTCTTGTTTTTAAAACTGTATGTTTTCATTGCTCCGGATGTAAAATAAATACGTAAGTAATTCTTCAGATATACTGCTTATCCTTAGCAAAAGACCATGCTGTCACAAAGCTTTTGTGGGGAGCAACTCATAAATTGAACTGGGTTCTGTGGGAGCAGCAGTTAAGCATTTATCGCATTTAATTTGAATAATAAATATAAAAGATGAAAATACGTTCTTGTGGCTGTTTGAAAGATATTCCCTTTTTTCATTTTAAAATGAGATTCAGAGAAGAGTAAAAACTTGAGAAATAAATTCTGCTTTCTCAGATCCTTGATGATTTTGAGAAAACATGGCCTGAGGGATGACCACATTTTTCAATAGTGTCAGTCCTGGAAGTATAATTAGCAAATAGTTATTTGCCTGTAACTCTTTGCCTCTGGGTTTCTGAAAGCTCAGATGTTCCTTGGGTACCAGTTCTAAAGAGTGGGGTTGTGGTGTGTTTACTGCTCTTTAGCACATGCATATGTTCAGCAGCTCTGCAAGGAATTGCTAGAGAGTGGAGAAAAAAAGAAAATTAAACCTTTTTGACTGATCAGACTTCTGCCACCAAGCTTGCAAGATCATATATTTAAATATGTGGTTTGAAGAGCAGAGACAGAGCTAGAACACATGGGGATTTTGTACCTTGTACTTGAATAGCAGTGTCTCAGCAGTTTTGAATTTACTGTCTTGAGGGTTTGGGTTCGATTTTGTTTTACTTGGGAGTCTTTCATGCATCTCAGACACTACGGTCACGTGACTGATGTGTGACCTACGCCATAAAAATTCTGTGAAAATAAATTCAGATTGTGATCTTGAGCTGGGGAAAATCTGCAGACTAGAATTGCTATGAGATTTGCATTTCATAGTCTGCCATGTGTAGTCTGTCTTTTTTTGAAAGTCTCCAGCAAAGTTTCCTGCATCTGAAAACGCCAGGTGACAGTCATGTCACCAAGCCAGCCATGGATGAGGACCTGTTGTGATAGGCAACTGTGCAAACACAGCATGAAGTAAAATAGGCCTTCCCTCAGTTCTATTGCAGTTTCTCATTGCCATAACTGGCAAGGATGTTGCACATGTTGCTCCTAATATGCCTGTTACTTTAGCAGGTATTGAGGTGGGCAGCTTCTTGAGAAAAATACTTGGAGCCTTTCTTAACTTTTCAGTGGTGGTCCTGAATAGATTTTAAAGCTTTAGGATGCTCAAGTGACAAGAGAGTTTAGCTTGTTTCTTATTTATAGATTTCCATATGTGTGAATGTAGCACTTCCTGACGCATTTGAAAAGAGGCTTCCTGCCCAGGAGGGACTGTCACCTTTCTTGACCTCTTCTTTTTTTAATATGTGCTCATCTCCTCTTGTGCCCTGGGTTTAAACAAGAAACAGTGTGCTTGATCGGGCAGTGCCTGGCTGATGAGCTCTCCTGCAAAATGTCTGGAGTAAATCTACCTGAGTCATATCTTACAGTTAAATTCATATAGCACAGTACATGCAAATTAGCTTCATCTTTGCTGCTGCTTTACCTATGGGCTGTGCAAGAATATGAGTTTGGTTTTCTGTGGAAGAGTGTAACTGCTTCCGTAGAATTATTTTTTCCCATCCTCTTAATTTTATGTTGTTGCCTGAGCTAGCAGCTGTAGCCCTGGTGAGGCTGTAGCTGCTGGTACAGTCATCTGTACAGCTGTGGCTTTAGAGCATGGCAAAGCAGCCCCGTGTTTGGGACTGGCATCTGGTGGAATTGACTCCTTGCCATACCTTGCCTTCAATGGAGCTGGTAGGGAAGGCAGAGACTCTTCTGGAAGTTTAACCATAAACCAGCCTCTCATTCATTCCTGGGTAGGGTCTTGATTAATTTCAGCAGGAGAAAGCTGGAGAGTGCAGAAGTACTTAATTCTTATCAGTTTGCTAACACCGTGTAGTGCAAACGCGAATTGGAGCTGCTGAACTTCTCTGCTCAGCCGATAACCTCCAGTATTGCTGCGGCTGCCTTAGATGTGCAGACAGGGCATTTCTGTCCAACTCCATGCCTTTGGCTTGGATCTTTTGGGTTTTATAACCAGGAAAGGCTGCAACATTAATCTTAATTAAAGGGAGATGGTGATTTATTCAGCTGGGCTGACTGGTGTGCTTGTATGCACAATGCCTTTCCCAGTGGGTTTTGGACTAAACCATAGGAGCACAGAGAGCTACTGTAGTAAAACTGCAGGAAAATGAGTAACGTGTATTGATTTGATACCTGGAGAGGAATTGGGCAAAGTAGCAGTGGATATATGCAATGTGACATGCATCTCCCTCCAAGCGCCTGCTGTTCCACCAGCGCAGCGGGTTTTCTGTTAGTGGCAACACCAACAAGGCAGTAGTTAAAGCTGTCATTGTTTTCAGAATCCAATTTTTCAAGAGGTTTACAGCTCTGCCATTATAAGGAAAGAAAGAAAAAAAAAGAAGAGAAAATTCACTGAAATTGGCAAAACAGCCTTTCTAGCTGGAAAAGACATGGAATGCCTGTACATAGAATGATAAAATAGTGTGGGTTGGAAGGGAGCGCAAAGATCATTTCGTTCTAACACCCCTCTTCTGAGCTATTGGTAAACACTTTAAACAAAGTTTACAGTATCATTTAGTGTCATGTTGAAAGTGGCTTTTGTGGGGTTTTTTAGTCCAATTACTTATTTTTGATAAGAGTTCATAGTCTATAGTATCCTTAATTGAGTCCAGTTTTTTAAACCTAACAAGCAACCTGTGGTTTCACTTTTTTCCTGTGTTCAGCCTTAGTTTCAGTTAAGCTTAGTTTTTGTCTTCTGTAACTCAAGGCATAAATAAAACTGTAAGACATTTGAATAGCTACAAAAATTGAGGTGAAGGAAAGAGTTTTTAAGAAAATGCTTAGCATTAAATAGATGTGCCCATAACGTTAGATTAATTTCTCTTGTGCAGCACTGATCGTGATGGCTTTGGGCAGGAATTTTCATGTCTGTGTCACCTCACTTAGCACAACTATATTTGCCTACTCTGATTGGCAACACCATGTATTCGTCTTAGAAAATACACAAATTATGCACATACATCATCAGTCTGGAGTAGGGAGGCTGAGCTCTGGACGTCTTGATTTAGAAGAATGTGAGTCTTTTGGTTGAATTAAAGCATCAAGGACATTTATGCTGAAAGTAGAGTTTGAGTTGCAGATGTGCTCACTTCCTTCTCACAATTTGACCATCTGGTCAGCCAGGCTCAATGGTGGGAATCCTGCCTGCGGAGTGGAGTAACTTAGTCTGTTTTATTATATAGGTGTATTTTCTAGTCACTTGAAGTTCCCAAATGTCCTAGTTTTGAGGATGATCTCCATTGCATCTCAGCCTTTCTCCATCACCTTGTGTCCCAGGATTCCCCTCGTACCCCTCTCTTTTCCCTATGTAAAGACTTCTGGCATTTATGCAGTCTATTTCGTAGGTGCAGGGTTTTGTTTCTGTGCCTCAGTGATTGTGGTGCTTGCAAGTAGCCGAATTTGAATGAAATGTGGGCCTGGGGCTATGTGTCCTGACTTCATTGGCTTAGTCTCTCCTTTAAATGCTGCATGGTGTAAACATGGGATGCAAAACTAGCCTTTTACTCCACATCCACCATGGACACATTTTCCAGCCTGGTTGGAGTGAGGCACGATCAAAATCAGTTCTGTTATGAAGGAAATGTTGAACCTCTTGTGTGTGTTAGGCAAATGAGCTAAAGCTTTTAGCCAAGCAATTAAGTGTTAAGGTTTTACTGTAAGGTGAATGGAAACTAGATAATTTCTCCAGCTAAGCTTCCCATAATCATTCCATTAGCACGAATTCAGTATGGTGCAGAAGGGAAGCAGCATAGCCTGATGGATGAGATTATTATTATATTATTATTATTGAAGATTATTGCAGTAAGAATAAGCAGTAAAGCCCCAGCTGAGGTTATGGTCATAATTTGATAGGAATTTTACTTTATGACAGACAAACTCTGCTCTGGAACTGTCACGATTTAAATAGACCAAAATATGCAATGGAAAATAACTTGTTTGCATAGATTCAGAACTGAGATGCAGAGAGATTAAATGCTGTGTCTTCCATGTAGCCAGTGGAAGCCGAACAAGGCACTGCTCTGTGTGTGTGTGACACGGTGTGGCCACTGTAAGCCATGAGCCCTGCTCCACTTTGGAAGGGTGGGTGGGAGAGGGTTGTGCTTAGTGCTGTAATGAGGATGCTGGATGACTTGCATTTTCTGGTCTCATTGCCTACATCTGCTCTCTGTCAATGTGGGTTATTTTAGCTTCATGGCTCTCGCTGTCTTCTGTGGGGTATCAAAGTACTCAACTGAGTTTGTAGCATATTCTGAGATCTAGGTACAAGAGCGCTCTCAAAGTGGCAGTTTGCTGCTTTTGTTGTTAAAGTGTACTAAAATTTACATAAGAATTGTTATCTGATTATCTTGCAAACTTTTAAAGGGGGTGGCATTTTAAGTAAAACAGATTTCTTGATGTTGTGTTCATCTTTCCATTTAAGGGTGCTTGTTAGGAATGGTATTGGCCCAGTTTCCACAGATCCTGTGCCTGGCTTTTTTTATTTTTGGTTCTGCTGATCAAATCAATCTGATAGCCAATTTAAGGCGGCGCATCTCAAGATTATGGAAAAACATTGCGGCAATTTGCAAAAGCAGGTTGTCTTTGTATTTGTGACTGATGTTTCTGGCTTTGTGTTTCCTTAGGCATTCTTGCCGGCATTGGTGCACTCATTGAAAGTGTCTCCACTCATAGAAAAAATAAGCGATCACAAGGATTTTAAGAAGCTTCTCAGGACACGGAATAACGTACTAGTGCTCTATTCCAAATCTGGTAAGTTGGTTGTTGTGGGGTTTTTTTTTGTTTTATTTTTTTGGTTTTTTTTATGTCACAACTATTTGCCCAGCAAGGTGTATACCAAGGGGCTTCTATGTGACTACAAGGGCTTCTTCAGGTCTGGTGTCCTTTGTTCTAATTCAGAGGCTCCTGATGTTTCGCGATTGGAGTCATCTTAGTTCAGCCTTCTAATTGCTCTGTCACGTTGGTAAAAATGTACTTTATTCTGGCTTTGTCTCCAGAATTGGCTCCCTGTAATAAGAGCTTTCTTGTGTGTTTATCACAGTAGTTTTCAAGTTTCGATTTCCTGGTGACACTGAAAGGCTTAATGAATAGTTACAGTACTGAAATCAATCCATCTTTGCTTCTGACAGTTTCGAGTGTCCCGTGGTTGTCTTTCAGCTTTAATTAACAAAATATAAAAATAAAAAAAGAACTGTTGTGAAAGATGGAAAATTACTTATTTCACATTATGCCGCCTGTCCCCTTGAATCTTTTTGTTGTCTTCTCTGTCATTCAGGCTCACCTTTCTGGCTGTTTACTTACCTGTTTGCTCTTCCTTTGCTCTGTTCTGCTCCTGCTGTACCTTTTCTCCTTTGTTGCCTTGTTTTTTGGGGAGGTGTTTTGTGTGACACCATGTAAAATGAAACTATCTTTAGACTCCATACACAAGGGCAGAATGCTTTTGTGAATGTGGAAATCATTGGACAGCACAAAGTAAAATGTGTCACTAAGACGATTTTCCTTAATGCGGTATTGTTTTTGTTGTTGCTTCTTTCTCCTTCATGTAGGCAGGCAGGACAAGATAATGCCTTGTTTGGGTGTTGGATCCTCCTTTTCTGACCTGTTGCAAAGGTCTTGTGTCAATTAAACACAGTGATGGTAGAGTTGCTCTGAGTTTATAGTGTATCAAATTGGAGCAATATATGGTGACCAAAACCTCCTCTCCCTACCCCCTGACTATCACAGAATTTTGCAGACAAAGATGTGCAGGTGCTGGAGTAATTAATTTTATTTCCTAAGTATATGCTTATTCTGAAACAGTTAAAATTGTATACCTGGCTTATTTTTTTGTTAAAATACTTGTGTTTTGCTATCGTGGGGAACTTTGAGCTCTTGAACTTGCCAAATGGTTTTGTAGTAACAGGTTCAAAGTGAAAATCATAAAAGAGTTTCTAATGCTTTTTGATTTTTGAAAGGAACTCTTTAGATAAAAAGACATCTGTATTATTCAGCTTCTTAAAGGGAAAATTTTCTTTTTACGCTTAATATTTTAAGTGGTGGTCGCTTTCATTTTTAGCAGCACAACCAGAACACTTCAGCTGTGACACTCATCTAATAAATGTTGCCCTATGGGCATTGTTCAAAAGCCATGTTATGGAGATTTCTTTTTTCTGTTTTTGTTATTTAATTGGTTGGTTTTAGCAGTCCAAAGCATTGCATGCAGAGCTGACTGTGGAATTAATGTTTCTTCCTAGAACACTGATTCTTGCACAATTAGAATTCTCTTGCTGAACTGTCACCCAGAAAGAGAGGAGGGGGAAAAAGAGATGGGAATTTAGAGGTGCAATTTCAATCCCAGATATACATCCCTGAGCTGTGATGAGATGTTGGCTGGCATCTGGTCATACTGCTGGAGCAGAGGCTTTGCTTCCCAGCTGAGCAAAACTAGATGTCACTTTCTATTGCAAGCAGAAAATTCATTGTTTTCAGGAGGTGTCATAATTTTTAGGAGATGTTTAGTTCCCCCTACCAGCTGGGTATCCTGTCAGGGCTGCTCAGCTACTGAGCCTTCTGGGACAAGTGGGTCCCTGAATGCTTATTTTTAAAAGTGTATTTGTCAAACTGTTCCACTCTAAGTACATGCAAAGAATTCCCCCACCTAAGAGCCTGTGTTGGAGTGAGGTGGCTATTGCATCTTCAAGGTATTGGGGGTAGGAGAGTTTCTTGAGAGCTGATGTGTGTGGGTTGTTGTCTCTGATGGCATCAGGCCCAAGCAAAGTCTGTCACATACAAAGAGGCTGTTTCTGGTGTAGGAGATTGTTGAGGTAAAAATTGTGAAGGTTTAGATTATCTGATGGGGTGTCCTTACACACTGGCTCTACTTGTCTGCTCTGACATCTACAGGCCCTCACATCCTCAAATGCTGGAGACAAGATATTGGTCTGTAGAAGCATTTGGTCTGACCCAATATAGCCATTCTTACATTCAGTGACTTGAAGTAGTTGTGGAGATCTGGAAGAGGCTCTGGGTTTCTATTTTCTGTTTATTGAGGAAGGAAACAGTTCCTGTTAGGTTTTTTGGGAGAATGGATACTTATTTGTACTGCTATATTTTTCTCTCTTCTGTTTATTTTTAATTTATAAGACTCTTTGGGAATGGTAGAGTGTTGCAAAATCTATACATGTAGCACGGCATTATAAAAATCTCTGTTGGGTATTTATAATACCGCCAGTACTTGGAAGGACCTGTTCCGGGTACTGCTCATGACTGTTGGTTTGGGTATCTCCCAGGGTTATTATGAGAATAAAGTGTGTTATTTTCTGTGATGGCAGGGATAGAATTAGGGAGGCAGAGATGCTGAATGACTTGCCCTTACAGCTGATGAAAGTCCTAAATGAAATTGCTCTAATTAGCAGGCGGTGGTACAAACTGGTTCATGCCCAGCCACAGGGAAAAAGACAGTGTTGGGATGGAAGCTGTAGGAGAGGACACAGTACAGCTCCATAAATGTGGCTCAGGGAGCGTGTCTGGAAATACCAATTTCACTGTGTTGTTTAAGGGGGTTAGAGGGAAGGAGTCACCCAGCTTCAGCTGCAGCCAGCTTTCCTTCTAGAGTACAGAAGATTTTACTGATCCCTGTTACACTGGTTTCTTCAAATGAGACAAAATGTTCTTCAAGTGCTTCAGAATATAGAAAGGAAGCATTGTGTTGTTTTGTGTGGAGTAATAATGCTGTTGTTCACGTATTTTTGTTATTTAATTTTGTCTTCCAGCTGCTGCTGCTGAAAGCTCACTCAGGTTACTGTCCAGCGTGGCCCAGGAGGTGAAAGGACGAGGTACTATAAGCTGGATAGACTGTGGGTATGTGTCACGCTCTTTTCCTTATTTTCCCTTTCCCCTTTTCGCTTTTATTGCTATCTTAGCTTTTTTTTGTGGCTCTCAAACTTTTTGCCTTTAATTGGACCCCCATAATTCTGTGTAGTTTCTTCTGTAGGGAGCCTATATCTTACCATCCTCTTTTCCTTTGAACGAGTGGAAGGAAGGGAATAATTTTTTTCCTTATGGCTGTTTTTACTTCTCTGACAGCGTGTTTTTCAGCCTGAAGCTGAGACCCCAGCTAACATTGCCTTTCATAGGGGACACACAGCATGCAAGCTTTTTTTCCACAAGCCAGGGGGAGGAGGAATCCCAAATGTGCCTCAGCTGGAGGGCAGTGCAATTCTGCTCTGACAGCAAATGTGTGAGCAGTAAGGCTGTGTGCTTGGATTTGAAGCATCCACCCATTTGTTTTTCTCAATAAAATGTGCTTTCTTTTAAAGACTTTCCTCTATGCCGGTATAAGTTCCTGGCGATTTTTAATGTGAAGGCAGGGAAACTTGTTTTTATAAGTGGTGGTGTGTGTGGGGAGGAATGAACAGGTGTGTACTTTCTGGTTTGCAGATGTGAAAATCTCTGCTGTGGTTCAGCTCAATAACAATTGCTTGTGGTTTTGGCTTGTGTAGAGGCTCTGCAGCTTTGAGAGCTTTGCCTGCAGGTGGCAAATTCCCCTTCCTGCACTGCAGAGGAGCAGCTTGCTGTCTACCTGTGTGTTTGGGTGGATTGCCATGGTATGAACAGATTGTACACTGTGCACAAATGTAAGTCAGCTCTGTCCATCATGTGGCTCCCTTAAAATTATACTCTTGAAACTAACCCCCATCCATCAAGCAGTGACCCAGAATAAATCATTGGTAAGCGAAAGTTAACATGGGTTTGTGTTTGTCAGCCTGCCCTGCTCTCCCCCTGCCGCCAGGCAGGTGTCTCTCCTGTGGAGTCCTCTGCCTTCTGCTTGCATTCTGCTGTGCTCGTCCAAGTGCACACACACTTTCATCTCTGCCCAACTGTTGGGGACAGAGTTCCAAGTCATCTGCTGGCAGAAAGTCATCTGCTGTTCCTCAGAGGTCAGTGAGGCCGCTACCACTTGCCACCTGCTGAAAAGCCAGCGGATAAATTGTATTGACCCTGACAAGGTGAAGGTTGTGAGGAGATCTGGCATACGTCTGAAATCCATGAAAACCAGTCTCCATTTCTAATAAAAGTGCTGATAAGTAATATTTTGTTGTCAACAATGAGGGCTAGGAAAGAGGATACTGAGCCAGCCTCATGGCTTCAGATTGTAATCAGCCCTGTTTCTACCTGTAGATGGATTTATACCTTTGTGTGTCTTTTGTTTTAGTCTGCCTCTGAGTTGGAGGATGTAGTGCTTACTCTGTGTGTGTATGTGGCATATGTATACAGATGCTGGATGATGAGGCTGCTCAGCTGGCCCTTCAAAATGCTGCTGTAATACGACTAAGCAAAAACTCCCTTCAGGTTTTATTTTGGTTCTGGGTTGGAGAAGGAAAGATTCAGTGTTTAGGACTTCAGTTTGAAATTCAGGGAAGTTTTGGCACTTAGTTGAATGGGTCATCTCCATTCCTGAGTTTGTAAGTAATAGTGATGGAGAGGGAAATGGGTTTTGCTGTAAAGTAAATTTCAATTCATCAAACCCTAATATGCTCTGATTTTCCAAATGTTGACGTCTAGACCAAACTTTGTTATGGAAGTTACTTGCAGGAAATATATTTTCCAGTCTCCTCCAGGTAGTGCTTTAATACTTTTCATAGGAAGCTTGATACTTTGCAGTGCCTTTCCTCTGACCACAATGGGGAAATTTTAAGGTAAGCTTTCTGTTTCTATTGTAAGGTGAGTTAATCTCAGACAGTGAAGCAGCCTGGTTAAAGTCATGCTGTAAGAGTTTGGGATACCTGGGAATAGATTAATAGGTCCCCAAAATTTTCTTTGATGCCATAATACTACAATCAGACTGCCACTTGCCAAGTGGCAGGCAGTGGCTGGGGTGTTGTAACATGGTCATAGGTGTAATTCTCTTTTTGAGGGTAAAGCAGTGCTGTATTTCATGTCACTTGTTCGGGAAGAACCTGGAAAAAATAGCTGGGCATTTTTCAGAGATGGACTTTTCTCCCTTCTATTGTTCCTGCAAAGGGATATCGTTGCAGAGTTTGTGAACTTGCTTCATGGGGTGAGGTGAGCTGAAAGACAGCCTTGTGATAATGGAGGTCTTGGTGGATGCAAAAAAAAAAAAACAAAACCAAAAAAACCAAAACAAATAGTTTGAGCCTAAACCAAGTTCTGTGGTTGATTTGCTTTTTAAGCTTTTGAAGTATTCTGAAATCAATCTAGTAGTGTTGAGGTAACTTTCAAACAAATTTTTTTCATGAAAGGTGTTTTCCTTTACTTATTGCTTTTAAAAAAATTGTATAAATTGGCTGCTAAATCACTGCCCATGTTGTTGCAGTGATAATACCAGAGGCTGCAGTAGTGCTGTCTGTCCCAGGTCACAGAGGGCCAGCTGTAGGGCCTGGACAGCTGAGTCCTACCAGAATGGCTCAAGGCATTCTCCTGCAGCAAGTATGCTGGGAGGCTTATTTGCAAGTCTTCATGCCGAAACAAACAGCACACAGATGCAGGGATATTTACAGCACAGACTCAATTTGTTTTACAAATACTGACAAGAAATGTCTTGTTTGGCAGCAATATTTAGCAGGAAATTTTGGCTTTGCTCTTCACATCCCGCTGTAATGGGCTTCTTTGCCTTCAGATCCAAGCATTGGCAAGGCTGGCATACGCTCGGAGTTGTGGTTTGTGTCTCTGCTTCCCTGTGGTGATGACGGCAGTCCTTTTCTTTCCTTTTAATTGATGGTGCTTTTCTTGTTTCTTGTAGTTTCTCCTTCCTGTCATTTCCAGGGGAAGGCAAGAACATTCTGCTGCACTAATGGATATCCGCGTGGATTGCTAAGTCTCGGCAGCATGTTCTGTATTTCGTACAGTGGAGGGGAGGGTGCAGGTTTGTGGCTGGAAGTGGACTTCTGAGTGCTGGTTTGCATGGAAACCATGCTCCTTGGCCTTGGCTTCTGTTGGATCTGTGGTACGAGACAGAGATTAGCCTTGAGCTTTCAGTTCCAGCTTGAGTGGTCTCAGGGAGACAGGGAAGTTAGTTTTTCAGCATGACGTAGGGAAATACTTGGTTTCTTGCTGAGACAGTTAGTGTGTAGTAGAGGAAGTTGCCACTTAGTTTGTCACTTTGAGGCAGGGTAGCAGAGGTCCCCAGAGTGCTGGGGCTTGGGAGATGTAGGGCTGGGATGCCGTGTGCCTGCCTTTCCTGCACAGTTGGGCTCACCTGTGCCAGGTGCTGTGCTGGAGTGGGGCTGTGTGACCCCCCTGCATGTGGCCCTGTAGATAAGGTCCTCATGTGGGAGATTTCAGTCAGTTCCTGCAGGCAGACCGGCGCCTCCTTCTAGAGATGAAGGGGCAGCACGAGAATTGCTCAAAGCATTGAAGTGGTCACTGTTTGCTGCTGTGTGCTGAGATAGCATGTGTGGCTCTGTGCACAGTTAAACATGAAGCTATTTCAATTGTGAGTAAAAGACCCAGCAGTGATGTGACAAAAATATGTTTTATTTAGCCTTTCCATGTTTTAATTAGGAAGTCCTTGCTGAGGCATTTGATGTTGAATGAATGGTGATGTGAGAGACAAGAGAATACTAAATTAATTATGCCTGTTGAGATGTATGGTATTGGAGCACAATACTGCAAGTCGCTAAATCTTCAGTGTGCCGGAGAGATGGGTCAGTCATCCTGGGAGCAAGTGTTCTGGGACTCGAGTCTGGGAAGACTCCACGTTAATAGGAGCTGAGAGTCACAGCTTCTGTTCCGGGCTCTGCTAATGAGTCACTTCTTGTTACTTTGTGCAGTTACAAAAGGTGTATCTGTTTTCCAGGCAACTGGGTAAATGTTGCCTAATTCATTAGTCAATGTTTGTAAAGAGTTTGGAGAACTTTGAAAGGAAAAATGTTGCAGCAGCACTAATGGGTGCTCTTCAGGGCATTCAGGTGCAATTGGAATGGGCATGTAAGAAAGCAGAAGGTTGGGCTATTTACTGAACCATTTTTTTAGTTGTAGGCTGATAGAAATTTGGGAAATTGGAGGGCATCATAGGGAGTTGAAAGCTTGGGAGTCTGCAAAAAAGCACAAAAGGATACAATATTTTCTATCTCAGAGGCTGGCTGCTGCTAACTCTGGCAGCACGTTGGGGTTTGTGCTACAGAGCCTCAGCGTCCCCCCAATCTCCCAAAATCTCCATTTTTTAAGGCCTGGTACTACTGGAGGTAAGCATTGATGTCGTCAATCAGTGAAAGAGGAGTTTTGTGAAAAATAGAAATTGCTGTCAAATCCTTGTGGTGGCAAGTAAAAGGTACAAAGTGATGTGCCTGGGAACACAGTAAGATGGAAATTACCTTTTAAGTGAAAGACAAAATTCCTGTTGGTTGTCTTTAAAGCAGACAAAGCTCTAGTCTCAGTTTGTGATGTCTTGAGGTGTGGATTTGAAGAACAGTCATTACAAAGTTATTCTCTAACCTTCTTAGGTGGGTTTTGTGATAGACCACAGTGTGGCCAAGGACTGATGTTACTTGGAAGAGCATAACTAGTTTGGGTGAAGTGGAAAGAAAGTAAAATGGCTCTGTTGAAGAGAAGAAAATACGTTTGGCGGGTTGTAAAGTGCATTGTGGTCAGGTGCTGCTTTGGAGAGGTTGAAAGAAGCTCTCTCCATCATGAATATGATTTAGGGAGCACGCCTGGGTTTTCCAGTTACTGAATTGTCTGGAGTTTTTATTGACTATAACTCCTGCCCAATTGTGGATTGGTATTTTTTTAAAACACCCATTTCTTTGGCTCTGGGTAATTATTCTCTGCTCAAACTTGCTTGGTTCCCTTTACTGTAGGTCCCAAACATAAACAAAGCTGTGTGATTTCCATCTGCTGTCATAGCACGTGTGCTTGGCTTTAGCACATCAGACTGCTAGGAAGAGGAAATGCCATCTGGTTAAAATGTCTGACTAATTTTTGTTTGGTTTAAATCCCACTTTTTCTGCTTTCGTGTGCCATTCTTTTAGTCCCTTTTGTGTGTCATGTGCATCATTCTTGTAGCCCCATCCCCAATAATTACTTGTTATTTTAGCAGTTCCATGACACTTAGCATAAAGGTGAGACCATAATTTGGCTGGCAAAGCAGCCTTTTCAAACCTACACAGCTAAACATGGTGCTTCATGAGAGAGCCAAATCTAATGAGTATTTGTCTTTTCTGGGGTTTTCCCTAATATCCCTGTTTTTTCTGCCTTTTAGATGAGGTCTTCCCAACTTTCTAATTTCCTAACGCTTTGATACAGAAAAGCTTTACCTATCCACACAGTCATAAATGAATGTGTTCAATGCCTTGACATAACAGGGAAAAATTCCAGAAATAAGGCTGGTGGTACAGATGGTGTTAAGAGTACTTTTGCTCTCTAGTTTTCACCTTCATCCTATCATGCTGCTCAGAAGTAGGATTTATTTAAGAGAGTAAGTCTACTCATCTTTCTTACTTGTAGCTGAATTTTAAAGCTGATGGAGAGCTTTGAAATTGCCAATAAAACTGACCAGATCTAATAGGAAGAGAAAAAAGAAAGGTGGAGTGCTGCTCTTGTCCTGGTGCAGTCCTTTCTATTCAAGCAGATTTGTGGTGTGATTTCAGCATTTTTCTACAGCAGCCTTGAAGGTGAAGGGCAGCTCAGGAGTGGATGGCTCATAGTGTTAGTGCCAGCCTGGGGGAGGTAGCAGGGCCTCTGTTTGTAGCTGCTCCAGGGGAGGTAAGGCAGGTGTCCCTCAGGAACACTTTGCAAGTGAGTTATACTGACAGTGTGGTCCTCGTGTGAGTGCCATTTATATGGGCAAACTGCATTTATAGCATAGATTTTCGATGCCTTCCTCCTGTCTCTGTCATAACCTGTCTGCGTGGTTAATGGTCATTCACATTAAAGCCCTTTTATTTTGCTGTCAGTGACCATGCAGGAAGTGTTCTGCCAGTCTGAAAAAAATCCTTTTTTAAGTAAGCTCTCAGTTCTAACATAAACCCGTTCAGTCTGGTGTATTGCATTAATTCAGAAATGCACAGCATTTAACTAAATCCCCAGTAATGGTTGGGTGCATGAACCTGAGCTCACGTCTATGTCATCCTAAACTTGAGTATTCCATGGGTTTTGCTTAGAGTTGCTCTTTAACCACATCTTCAGTGTTGCTGCTTTTCAGACCAAAATGAAGAGTAAGGGAGCTGAGATTTAATGCAAAGAAAGTTACCTCTGTTTTCCTGCATCCAATACTTCATTTAAAACATCCTCTAGCATCCATCCTCTCCAGGCCTGTGGTGCAGCTAAAGGTCACAAAATAGTGTACAGTGGGCTGCAGCATCTATTGCCCATGGATGACATGTTCAAAATCTGCATTTTTGGGTTCTTAAGATTGGTGAACTCAAAGGCACAGCAGTAATCATCTTGTGTCCCGGGTTAGGACAGTGTTCCCCTGTGCCATGTTGTGGGATGAGGGAAGCTGCTGCTTTGCAAAGAGTTTGAGTGTTTGGTGGTTTTAGAAGTTACTGCAAAGCCTTTGGTAGCTCTTGTGAATGTGTTCACCTTACTTCTGTGCAGGTATGTGGGCTGCCAAGTGCCTCTTGCTAATTTATAATTCCATGGAAAATACTGTTTATTATAACTTCTTGGCTTTCTGTAGGGGCTGGAGCTTATAATATTTTCCTTTAATTGTTTTAGCTTGACAATATGATGATACGTGTTACCTTTTTGTCTTGGTTTTCTTTCTGCTTTTTGGCTTGCTCTTGCTTGCAGTAAGAATTAATCTCATGGGTTTTAATTTTCAGAAAATACTTCTTTTTAATCTTATTCCTCTAGATCCCTGGCCTCTCTAATTGACTAATGGGCACAGGGAGTCGTTTGTATTGGGTGACAAGCAGTGCTGGGTCTCCACAGCACATGGATTATTCTGTTTGCATTCCTGGCACGTTCCACAGGAGCGTTTGGAGCAGAAGGCTGCAATCACCTGCAAGGTGATTGCAATCCCCCCGTGAAGTGGGTATTTTTTGCTGCATTCTGGGGGGTAAAATCTAGGCCCTAAATTCACATGAGACTCTGTCCTGTTAATCTGCTAATCCTTATCTTTCATTTTTTCCAGCAGTATGTTTTTAGGTTTTGGCTTTCACGCTCCCCCATCCCTTAAAAGATTCAAGCTTTTCATCTGCTGCACTGTTTGAGCAGCTCGTTTGTTCTGTGGAAACCTGTTGCTATTGTTACTTCTTTTAGAAGATAATTTCCATCAGGAGCCCAGAATGGGTGCAAAGCATTGCTTTATTTTCCAAGACAAATCTTGTATTTAAGCTTCCTGTGCTCATTACTTCTGCATCCATTTCTCCTGGGTCCTGTTCCTCTTTTGGTGCTTGCAGGTCCTTAAACCCCACTCAGAAGCAGAGTAGCAAAGTGCCTTTCTGCACTGATGGCTGAGTATGGGTTTTCTGTTGAAGTAGGTGTAAACCATTACCATCCAGCTCTTTGGAGAAGTGGAAGCCAGCCTGATGGTTTGAGAAGTGATTTTTTTCCTAGGATTTTTTTTTGTTTCTGATTTCAGATCCGTCTCAAGAGTGATACAGGAAGGTGTGGGATCATTATAGAATATGAGGAGCCTTACAAATGTTGTGACATACTGTTAACAGCTGTAGTTGTGGCAGCTGCTGGCCCTGGATGGGAGGGAGAAGTGAGGATGATGGTGGGTTAGGCAATGCCTGCTGTCTGAGGAGAGTTTTGCTAAAATCAATCTGGTTTTGTTTGGTCAGCAAAGTGCACAAACTGCTCTGTTGTAAATGGATCACACAGACTTTGTTAGAGGGTGGGATCAATGACTACAAGGAGCGTAAGTCAAAATCCCGTATCATCCCCAACAGTGGCTAATGAATTTAATTTTTATTTCAAAACCTTGTAGGAGCACATCTGACTACAACTGACTGTTAATGACTTCCTCTTTCAGATTAGGTTTCAAGTGCAAATGTGTTTCATACTTTTAGGAGGCTTGAGGAAGATTTTGCTGCTAACACTTTTTTTGCTGCTTTTTCGGGGTCACAAGCTCAATTAGTTGTTTGGCAGGATCTCAACTCCATGCTTTCTCAGGATGTTCGTCAGTCTGTTGTCTGGAGAGGGTATTCTATGGAAGGTAGCCAGAGGGTATTGCAGGGGCTGTGCATTAGGCTGGGAAAACCCTGTTTGATAATTCACTTCTGATAGCTGGGCTGAAATTGCAGTTGAGCTTCCCTGAAGTTATAACTGGAGTTCTCTGTAATGGTTTTCATGATAACATTAAAGAATGAAAGCACCTGAACAACAGAGACAAGAATGAGAGAGCATGCTGGCAACAAGATGGCAGTTTTGACTGGTACCTTCCAAAGCTTTTCCAGTGCTGGGAGGCTTGCTTTATAGGCAGTCCTGCTTCTGCTTTGCCATATTCCCTTGCTCTTGGAGCTTTTTCTTCCTCCTTATCTGCTCAGTTTTGTCTCTTCCAGCTCTTGGGACAGTGACAGTGTTTGTACAGTCACTGATACAACAGAGCCTCCATTGCATTAGAGTCTGCAGGCACAACTGTAATGTAAGGGACTGCTGAAGCATAATTTACATGGATTGTTGAGCTCTGTTTCAGATGGAGAGATGTACAGATAAAAGAGAAAATCTGTTTAGAAATTTTGAGGTCTGGGGTTTGCATGTGGTTATATCATATGCTGATAGAGGAATGAGATAGTTTTTGTGCAGGCAGATTTACTGACCTGGTTACTTAAATTGGTTCTGTCAGCATTTTTATTAATTACTTCTTTGGAAACCCTGTAGGTGCAGGTGAAAAAGAAAGCTGGGTGCAGTCTACATTGCAAAGTGCTGGGGGTGCCAGGGCGGTGGCATGGAAGTGATGTGGCCACACAGCATGTGCTGCTGTTCCATTGGCAGCTGGACATGAACATTTTTGGATGGTATTTTTGTCATTGCCAGAGAGGAGTTTGACAGTCATCCCAGATCCTTCCTTCCCAGAGATGTGGTTGTGGGGCTGTTTTCCCTTCTTCATGAGAGGCCAATGGGCAGCATTACATAATAAGGGAAATAATTAGGAAGCTGCAAAAGATGTTTTTTGTGCTCATGAAAGAGAATGGTGCTGAAGATGTTTGGTCTTTCTGTGCTCCTTTGGGACCTGCCTGGACAATATTTGAATTAGCCCCAAGGAGGGGGTTTTGCACTTCCACCTCCACACATCATTTCTTACTTGAGATCCATTCAGCTTGGACTTGTTTTAGATTTAGAAACCATGTGGACTTAACTGTAGCAAAACTCCTGGGTCTTATTTTACGTTCCTCCTGTCTAGCTTTATCCTCTGTTCTTTCTCTATCCAAATTACCTTGACACGTTGCTGCAAAAGCCTTCTTCTGTCTTGTTCCTCCTGCCACTGGGAATCACCATCAGTATCTCTCACTGCTTCTCCATCCTTATGACCATGAGTGTCCAGTCCTGTGGGCAGTCCTGGACAGGCAGAGCATCTTGTGCTGCATCTAAGGAATGGCTGTGACACGTCCCCTTCAGAGCTGGCTGCACTGGTGGTGAGCCAAAGGAGGTCAGATCTCCTCCAGGAGTCCCTCTCTGCCATCCTGCCCTGCTAACAGCTGGTTGCCTGCGCTAGGGATTATTCATGCACGCTAACGCTGACAAGGGACCCCAGAGGTTTACAGGGAGTGCTCCACTTGGGCTTCCTGCCAGCTCCATCATAACCCCCAATGACAGAAATAAGTCCCAGCAGAGGAGATGGGGATGTGACAGGAAAGGGGCGAAGTGTGCACGCTGTCTTTGCAACGCATGCTACCTTTATTGTTACTTAGACTTCTTGCTTAGTTAGGTCAGTTTGGATTGTTCATTTTATTCTTTTTACCAAACTGTCATATGTCTTCACTTCTCCCGCAAAAGCATGTTTTGGAGCCCTGGTTTGGCTTTGTGGAAGGGTAGAGAAACACGCCTGTGGGAGTGGAAGGAAACTGTGCTATTGTGCCACTTAAGGTTTGACCTTATTACCACATAGACAGCTGCTGGTTAAGTCCTTATGGCATTGAAAAGAGGTTGATGTTTTGGATGATTTTCAAGGGAGATAATGCTGGATGATTGTAGGACTGCCTGCAAGGGTCCCTTCGGCAGTAGCACAGCAGGGACCTGCCAGAGTTCAAATTGCTTTGGACAGAAATGGCAGGAGGCAGCCAAGGATGGCTGCTGGGTACACATTACTGACCTCATCCCTAAGCCAGTGTTTTGTGGGCCTGGTTGTCTGGAGTGGCTTGGCCTGGGTTGGTAGAGTGCTGATTTTGGGGGTGGTGTCTGGCTTTTTAGGTTTGAGAGGGTCTTTTTGGGTTGTGGGGTTTGGGTTTTTTTTCCTTTCCCTTATATTTCCTGGTTTTTTGGTTTTTTTTCCTTCTCCCCACTTTTAGTCATTATAACAAACTCTTACACTGCCTCTTCAAGTGATATAATTAAATTGCAAGAACCGGAGTCCTAATTACCCTCTCCCATGTGAGAGTTGAGGAGCTCATCTTCAGAGAGAGGCTGTTGGCTGAGATTCAAAAGAGACAAATCTCAGAGCAGGCTGCATCTGTGTTGATATTTACTCTTATTAAGAATAATGGTCATTACCAAGTGATATCAGGGCAGGTTGCTCTTTGTAGGTTATTTTTGTTAGTGAAGGCTGAAGGAAAAGCAGAATGGGTCCATCTCTACCATTTCTGTACATCTCCTTTTCTGCTTTTTCCAAAGAATTGTTAGTATAGCATCTGAGCTGGTGGGTCTGGCATGTGCAAAAATCTGCACTGATGCATGAAGAAATTACTGATACATATTTAGACATTTCCTATTCTTGGAATTTGCTCCTCTTCTATCCCATGCATCAGTTCAGATAGCTTGCATAAACAGGCTTAACTCTCAATGAAGTGGTGCAGAGAATCTGCCCACTAAATGGTAGGAGACATACTGGAGCAAACTGCTGCCTTCTTTCCTGTGATAATGGCTGTGCATTCAGGCAGCTGTGTGAATCTCTGCAAATGGAGAAATCCTGAAAGCAGGGCAGACTTAGATCCCATAAAATAGCTATTCTTATCTTTTTTTTTTTTTTTAAATAGAAACTCATGCAAACAGAAAATGAATTGCTAGGATTTGGAGTGGTAGGAGTTGCTAGCTGCTTACTCACAGGTATAGCTTAGTAATAATGCTTTGTAGCTTTTTTCCACTATAAACCTTGCAGAACATTAGTATCCATTCAGATCTCTAAATGACACATAAGGGAAAATTACACTTTCTTCCCCACATGGTTAGAAGTTGCACCAAATAGAAGCAGAAGAGGCAACAGAATTCTCTCAATACCCATTTTAGTCCTCTGCTGATGCCAGAACAATTATCTGCACATCTTGGGGTTTCTCAGATCCTGTTGCTTGAGGTAGGCTTCAGCATTACATTGTTCACATCAACCACCTGACATTTGTCTGGGCAAAGCTGAGATAGCCACAGAGACACCTGTACACTGGCAATATTTGGGAGTGTCTAGAAGGGCATTTACAAATGGTGACAGTGTGCAGGCTGACTGTAGTTAACTGCCTGGCTCTCAGCTGCATCAGGGCCGCAAGAGCTTCTCTGTGCCTCTGAATCTGTCTGGGGTAAGACAAGAGGATGATCTGAAATCTGTGTCTTCTCTGGAGATTTCCTGACCTTTGAGTTGTTTAGGTTTAGCCCATGAGACCATTGTAGAACTGCAGGTGAGAGAAGACAG
The DNA here is from genome assembly GCA_013400915.1 of Pardalotus punctatus. Classification (NCBI taxonomy): domain Eukaryota; kingdom Metazoa; phylum Chordata; class Aves; order Passeriformes; family Pardalotidae; genus Pardalotus; species Pardalotus punctatus. The sequence continues at coordinate 448,727 of VZTX01008038.1, forward strand.
GATGTTTCTGACCCCTGGGTGTGATGTTACTGCAGACTTTTGGTATGAACTCCATGTGGCAAACGTTTTTTTTGCATAACTCCAAATCCAGAGCATTTGTTCTGTTAATCTGGTTTTATTACAAGGAGACATGTCCACATTGTTCAGTTCTCAAGCTCAGATCTCCAGCCTCCCGGAGAAGCAAAGAGAGTGTTCATGGGTTAAGTGGTCTGAAAATACGAAACTGACATGAATTCAGTAAGACTCTTCAGATAAACATGCGTCTGTTCGATGGAGATTACAAGTGCTCCTTCCTGGTGTGGTAGTTGTGTGCTTTGTTAGTTCCTTAAAATGCTCATTTCCGTCTTCAGCATAATACTCTGATTTTGCTGCATGTGTCCATGGCACATCCCTCCTCATTTCCATCTACCATAAGCATTTGGGAAGTTGCCACTAAGGTGCACTCTCACCTGCAGCTCACTGTCAACTTGGTGTTTGTTGTTCTTCACGTTTGTAGAAAGGCAGCTGGAGAACATCGGGAGAATTAGCACCAGTGCTGGCAGCAGCACTTAATTTGGTGGGTCTCTTGAAAGCTTTGCATCTTGTTGTCTCTAATCAGTTTAAACTTGATGGGTTTTCAGTGTTTTCATTTTCTAAATTGATTTATCTGTGTAAAAGGTACAAGTTGTCCTCTGCTGGGAACAAGTTTCCAAGCTGTTTAATCTTGTTGTTTGTCAATGCAAAGAACAGCCTTGTCAATGTGAATCATCCTCTTTTCTGTTTTGCTCATCTCCCCAGATCTTCGACCGACTTCTTATTCACTTCAGCTCAAAGTCTCCTTATGGCTTCACTCCTACACTGTTTAGGACAGCATTTAGGCTGTGAAGACCCTTTACATGCCCACCAAAACAAATGTATTTGCAGTTCTCTCACATGACCCTTCTCTCTTCTTCAAGTCAGCCTGATTTGGTGCTGGAAGTGATTCAGTCTTGTTCAATTTGAAGATCACCTCCAGCAGGTCTGTCTGCTGATACCTCCCTCTTTCTTTAGGAGTTGTTCTTGCCTCTACTTGCCCGGTGTGGCTTCAGGACGCCTTTCATGCCTAGAATGAATGGGGCTGCTGGGCTTGTGGCTCCAGGATTTCAGTTGGTTTTTGTTTTCTGCAGGACCTTTTTAAGGCTAAGCTCTTGTGATTTGGGCTTGGACATAGCATGAACATGGGGATTTGGGGTTTTTTATTGTCTTCTGCCAAATGTAAATCTGATCTGCTCCTTCCTTTGGAATCTGTTCACTAACAGTGCTCTTTGACCCCCACCCTAACAGTAGCATGGTCTTGCTGAAAACTTGACTTTCTAAGTTTTATTTTAATCCCATGGACAGAAGATCTGCTGAGGTCCTTGGAAATGCTGAAATGAGCTGCTTCCCTACTGGTTAAGGCTTTGCTTTGGAATGTAAATTTAACACAGTTCACTGTGTCCTGACCAAGCAAACAGAGAAATTAAATTGACTAATGGAGCTTTTCACAATGCTTGTCCCACAAACCTAGCTAAACAGCTTCCAGATTACTGTTAGTTGGAATTAATTGCTGATGAGGGATAATAGCAATGAGTTCTCAGAACTGAATGTGTTTGATTTTCTTTTTTGGTAACCTGTCTTCCAATATGTGTTTTTTGCAGTGATACTGAAAGCCGAAAATTATGCAAGAAGATGAAGGTAGATCCTAATTCAAAAGAGAAGGGAGTGGATTTACTCCATTATAAGTGAGTGCTGGGCTGGGATTTGTAGTTCATAATTGTTGATGCCCCCATTAAGACCGTTCATTCTCCTTTCAGTCCCATGCTGCTGCAGCATTAAGATGACATTTTTTTTATCCTTTGACATATGAAATTAATTGCTGTTTCTTCAGTGTGCAAGCATGTGTTGTGACATAAATCAAATTAAATTTATTTTGCTGTTGCATAGAGAGCACTAAGAGCACAAGCGGGGCCAGGGAGAGATGTCCAATGGACTAAAACTGCCCAGTGCACAGGGCTGATGCCTGAGATTTGAGCTTTCTGACTTTCTGTCATTTGTTGTCACCTGATGACATGTGCCTTGGACAAGTTGCTTCACCTCTCCGTGCTTTTCTGACTTGAGAAAGTCCTTCATAATGTGAGTGGAGAAAGACAAGTGTCGTGACACAGCAAGAGATTTTTCTTCCTGAAAATAACAGGAGTGGGAGTACTGTTAGGTACACCAAGCAGCTGCATCTCCATCTCCAAAAATCACGCCTTAGTAAATATTCATGTTAAAGTGTCAGGGAGGAAATTGTTTACTAGGAAAGTGTTTTCTTTACACTGGTTTGCACCCTCCCTTTTTCCTTCCTCTTAATTCCCACNTTAGTTCTGTGGCTTCAGCAGGATAATGTTATTCTGGTTAGAGAGAAGTCAGAAAAAGCAGCTGTATGAATTCCAGTAATGTTACTGTAAGTTAACACTGTTCCCCACTCCTCATTTAACAGGGACGGTGCATTTCATACTGCATATAACAGAGCGGCCACATTGAAGGTAAATTTTAAGTATTCCATTATTATTCTTTTGGTTTTTCCAGATATGGGTGAGACATTTGTGGATTAAAAACTGGTGTTGGTATTTTTTCATGCTGGAGGCATGAAAGGGAGGGGATTAATCTTCATAAACAGCTGTCAGAATGGCCTAAAGGTTTTTGTGTGCATACATGTCTGTCAACCACAGATCTGGGAAAATGGTTTATTATTTAAAAGATTGACCCTGTGTTGAACTGGAAGGTAAATTGCAAGTTAACTTGCACACTGGTAACAAAAAATGGTTTTCTTGTTTTGATTACAAGGTGCTCTTTGTAGTATAACTAAAAGTATTAGCTGATAACTGCATTTTGATAAGGAGTTCTCTGAGGTTCTTAGATTGTGTGTTTATAAATTTTAAAGAGAGCTGAGTGGCCTTATCTTTTATCAGATTGTGGAACCACAGTTCCTATGAAAGTGCTCTGAGTGTATCAGGTATAAAATGACCTTTATTCTTTTCTGGCAAATCTTGACATAAAGCAACAGAAGGCAACGTTCTGTGGGCAAGGGAAGAGAAGGCATGAGACATGATACAAATGTGCAGATCCAGATGATTGTGGAAATGGTGAACTAAAAGCATGGTGAGCAGGCCAAAAGTGTGCAGCTTTCCTTTTCAAAGCCCTGGTGAAGCACTGGGAGTATCCTGGTGTGAGGAGCCCTGCAATGACTTGGCTTCCAGAAATGTCTTCTGGTCGGCTCTGATGGCCAGTTCCTGTTTCTCTTCCTCCTCCAGCAAACCTGGGTTCTGCACAGTCATTGGTCTTTTGAAGGCTTGATGACATCACACCAGGTTGACATAATTCCATGTACGTCCTCTTTCTGGCTTGTTAGGGGATTGCCCTGGGATGGAGGAAAGCCTGTGTGAGATCCTGTGTGAACCTGAGTCTGCCGGAGTGGCTGTTCCTAAGTGCACTTGCTCTGGATCTTGCTTTTACAGCCAGAGTTGGAGAGTATCTGATGGGGGACTGTCTTGGAAGTGTGCCCTGACTTGAATTTGTTCAGTCTTCCCTTGAGGCTGTCCTGCAGGATTTGTCTGAGATGGGGAGAGTAGGACCATGTATCTTCCCATCTCCTGCAGTAGAAATCTTACCTGGCATTAGGAGGGGCCATGTTAAATATCCAGCCCAGTCAGCAGCTGCCTAAACCTGCTTCTGTACTTAGTGAGGAAATACAGCTGATGATTATTTTTTTCCTTCTTGCTGGATGATGGCTTAAGGAAGACTTGCTAGTTGCCTAAATGTGGGTGATCTGAGCAATACATGATGAGTCTCTCCTGCCCTCCGTAAAGTGCTGCAACCAGGAATTAGTGCTGTGACTCTTCCTTACAGATCAGATGAAGTGGAAAGCACCTGCAGTGCTCCAGGGAGCATTGGCCTGAGAGGCAATCATGGCACAACAGGAACCAGATCATTCATTCCTGTAGTTGCTGTTTTATGATGAGCATTTTGCCTTTCCTTTTTTTTGCCCTGCCTGCTGGGGAGAAAAAAACAGCACACCGTGGACAGGGATGTGGGATTCCATTGGGGATGAAAGAGGGATTTTGAAGCTCCCTCACTCTAGGGGTCGGAGTCTTTCTCAATTTAACTGCCCCTGTGAAACCATCCACTAATGATTTATGGGTTGGGCAATGGATCAGAGCTGGGCAGTGGTCAGATAATTCAGGTGAGTGTTTGCTTGTTCCGCTGCTCACAGCTGCCTGGATGTTTTCTTTATTTTTCCCTCCATTCCACTTCTCCCTGTTTTCTTTTGTTGAGCCAGTGATCTTTGTTTCTTTCTCTCAGCTGTGTTTGTCAGGAGTCTCCCAGTACATAGAGAGAGCAGCAGAGCAACAGAATTACATAGGGTATCATACTCATTTTATGGACAGGTGGACACACTGAAGAGCAGGGAGATTAAAGGATTTGTTTCACATCATTCAGCAAACTTGTGGCAATAAAACTCGGATCTTCTTTCTGGGCATCCAGTAGACATATTAATATATGTATGACATTTTGGAGAATGATGGACACAGCTCTGCACGGTAAAAGGATTCTTCTGAAGTAAGCAGCAATTTCATAGATGTGGCTGATCCAGCTGATAACGTACTCGGGTTTTTAGAAAAGCTTTTCATTTCTTAAAGTAACTAAATCCTTATGTAATTAGCAGAGATGCCCTTGTGGTTTCACTGTTAGGAAAATGAGGAATAAAGGATAGCTCAGTGTTCATAGTGGGGTGAAGTTACTTGGCAGTCAGAGCCTCCTGCTGCTGAGACCTGTGTTAAGATCTGAGCTGTTTGGGGGTATCTAGGAAAGGGGGGTGGAATGCAGGAGAGCAAAATTCAGTGATGCAAAATTATTAGGAATAGTTTAAAAAAAATATTTTCAATTCTTTGCAGAAGGGCTTCGGTTCTCACAATACTAAAAAGGGCAGCTGGAGGAGATTCCAATAGATATTTCTGTAACTGAGTAGCTTAAAAAAGGGAGTGATTACTTCTTTTTTTTCTCCAAATTTGAAGGCAAAACAGTGGCATTTTGGCATGGCTGACTTGAAACAGATAACTGCAATGTTAAAAGAAGTTTTGGAACTCATAGCTACATATTGTGAATGCCAAGAATTTAGGAGTCTTAAAAACAGTTTTAGATAGTCATAAGAGATAGATCCATTGCTGGTTAGAAAGCACAGAGGTCCATGTACAACAGCTGGTGCAGAGTCCGTAAACTTAATTTCCTTCTGCCAGAAACTGAGAGCGTGTGCCAGTGTATGCTGTATAAGAACTGTAAGTACTGGTGTATCTTCTCCCCAGCTATCTGTAATCATCTGCTATTGAAGACCTAAGCTTACATCAGCCTTTGATTTTACCTGGAAAGTCTGTTAATATGTTGCTTTAGCCACATGATGTCTAATTCTCAATAGAGCCACAATGCCAGTGTCCAGGCTATGCTTATTACATGATGAAGCCTTTTCTAGAGGATAAAGTACAGGGAGAGTTTTACCCTTCTTCTAAAATTGAGAAAACTCACTGAAGTACAAATCTGCTTAGTACTAGCAAAGGGAATAGATGAGCCCAATGAATTCATCCTGCTCTAACCCGGAATCCTTTTCAAGTTGGCTGTTGTAAGGAGTGTATGTGTGAAATTGAAATAGGTCTTGTTATTAGCATCCTTACTGCATGATACTTTAAAGGAGTGAAAAGTACAGGGATGTGTTTCTGTACATTTTTTTTCAGGTTAAAACCTAGGTCCGTGTATATGATCATCAGCTCTTCTGGTAACGCTTGCTTTTAGCAGCATGTGCTGGATGAAGCGTGTCCTGTATTCTGCTGAATAATTTAAGGTTCAAAGCTGGTGCAGCTGGTAACAGCCCATCGTGGCTCTGTCCATGCTGTGGGGTCAAAACAGGTCCTGACCCTACCACGGCAGGACTGGAGCGGAGCTGGTTCTACACCACCAGGGTTGCTGTGCCCTGGACCTTGCTGTGGCCTCTAACACAGCAGCCCGAGGACCACTGCTTTTCTGTGATTAGAGAGTGCTGTGGTTTGTTTGGGTGTTGCTCTTCCCTGTTTAGAGTAAGAGAGGAAGTTCTCTTTACTGCATGAAGAATTGAGGACAAGGCAACATACTGCCTGCTTCTGCCAGAAGAAATTACACATCTAATTTTTTTCTGTCTTGGCTGAGAGGGAGAGGCTGGATGAATTAAATCTCTTTAATCCTCCATCTTCTAACCACATCTATTTCTACATGACTGAATTTGGCATGCAGGAATTCTTGAAAGTAGCAGAGTCAATTACACTCATTAGCCATTTAAAATGTTGACCCGTCTCTCCTCCTCTCCTGTGTATAGTTGAGGTCTGTCCGTGCTGAGGGTGAGCAGAACTTGATGCATCTGTCCTAAAGGTTGAACATCTCTGCTGTTTCATCCTCATCTTTTCTTTCCCCGTGTATTATTAGTCTTCTTAGGATGTCATTTGGGATGTTAATGCCTCTAAGTCTAGAGCTTTTTACACTGTAACTCCATTGTAAATTACTTTATTTTATATTTTTTTCCTAGGTAGCTCCTTTCCCTGATAATGCCACTGTAAAACAAATTTCTTCTGGAAGTGTTTGCCATCTTCACCTGTTAGGTCCTTCTTACTGTGTACATTTAGTGTTTTGGTTGCTGTCTGGTGACTGATACATGCTGCCTCTTGTGATAAGACAGATCTTTTCAATATTAGCTGTGCAAGCAGACAGCGACATAAATGCAATAAATGGATCCTGCTGTAAGCTCTGAATCCTCCCGAGCCTTGCAGTACCACTGAGAGGCAGGAAAATGAGCTAAACTCCCCTCTCTGTTGATAAGCTGTTGGGATGCTGTACCATGACAGCCCCACCAAAGGCAGAGAGGCAACAAAAGTGTCTCTGAGACTGTTCAGCAGTGGGATGTGTCACCAGGTATGCTGCCAACCTGCTCCTGAGAAAGTGGAGTACACAGCCAGGCTTTTGGATGGATAGTCCTGGTGTGTGCTAGTATAGCTCACTTAGTGCTGTGGCAGCTTCATCCACTCACTCTCATACTGAAGGAAGGGACCTCACTGGGGCGGCAGGGATTCTGTACGGGAATGGGCACACACATACAAGCAATGCCATAAAGAAGTGAGGTCATTCTGAGTGGCAAATGAACATGGGATACCAGGTATTATGTTTCCTAGAGCGCAGACATCTGAGGATAAAAGTGATCAAGCCTGTGTTTCCATGTACAGCTGGAAATGGGGGGGTAGTGTTGCTGCCGGGATCTGTGGAAGGTATCTCATTGATTTAGGAGGGCTGGAGCTTTCTTTAGGCTCAGGCTGAAATAAGAGCTATCAGAATATATTTCGTTACAGTAAAGAGAGTATTTCTGTGGTCTGCTGAAAGGGATTTTTGGTTGCATGTCAGTCAGATAAAGCAGTTACAAAGTATGTGTGCACATGTACTTGGCTTGTTGAATGTGGCAGCTGCAGAATTGTAGGGTTTTGTATTTCCCACTTCTGTCACATTTCCTTCTTATTCTCATACTTGAAACTGCATTCAGTGGATTCTCTAGGTAGGTGAGTCACACAGGGAACTATTGGTGGATTATTCTTCTTTTGACCAAATGAGCAGTTTGATCTGTAGGTATGTTCATTTGCTTTTGCTCACAGCAAGTATCAATGTACCCTCCAGCTAGTTCTGTTACTCAGACACGGTGAAAGGCATGGGAGCATGACCTCTACATAAAGCGAAGTCCTTCCTGCTAACCCATGGACTTGCTGTGGAAGGTCTAGTACCATGAAAGAGCTCTCTGAAGGATCCTTGAAGCTATTCTCTGTGTGCTGGTCCGCTTCCACTCTGTTTTCTCCAGTTTTATAGCGGGAGTGGGAACTGATAAATTGGAATACCAGTTATGATGAAGGTGCACACCCACATATCACTTGGTTCTGCAACAGGAGATTTGTGCTAATCTGCATTAGAGCAGATGAATATATGAGCAGAAAAGCAAAGGCGCTAATTGGATGGGGTTTGCGTCACAGCGTGGATTTGAGATTGGATGTCTCATGATTTCCATTTGTGTTCCTTTAAAAGCTTTTTTTCCCCTGTGTATTACAGTCTATAGTGGCCTTTCTCAAGGATCCAGAAGGTGCTCCACTGTGGGAGGAAGATCCTGAAGCCAAAGATATTGTGCATGTGGACAGTGAAAAGGTACATTAGCTAGATGGACACATGTTCTGTTGTTTTATAAATAAATGGGATGAAGGAGTGTGTGTGTTTGTATTGACTCCTAGTGAGACTTCCAAAACTCTTTGTTTCTTTGGAAGGGAAGTTTAAAGTGCCCAACCTGTTTGAAGTGATTTGACAAAGTTTGTGGGTTGTGATAACTGTTAAGTGTCCTCTGCTTCCCACCCTCCGCTGTCCTGCATGTGGTCATGCCCTCAGTCTGCTAGCTCCACAGCAAGTGTCAGAGCTTGTGGATGGTGTGGGGGCAGAGCCCTCTTTGTCTCAGGGAAGTGTAGTAGCTTGCAAGAGGCGGTCACTGAAGAATGCAAGTAGGAGGTAAAATGCTGCTCTTAAAACTGCAGGTTGTCGTTAAACCTTGGGTTCCCTCTTGTGCCTGGGGTCAGGAAGTGTGGAGCCGGAAGAAACAGGATCCAGATCTTGAGGGATTTAATTTTGTACAGTAACTGTCCTCTCAGTGTTAAGTGGGAAAGCAGCGAATATGATGAAACTACCTTAAAAAGCCAGTGCCACCACAGTTACCCATTATATTCTTTCTAATATAATCAGCTTGGTCTTTTATATTAGTTTCCTAGTCTATAGATTTTTTTAAACTTTAATTGATTGGACTCTAGCTGGTATTTTGTAAAGGGCTTTTTCAATTTTCTAGCTTTCATTTTTAATATTAGAAATGGTTATTTTGACATTCAGTTTTTGTAGGAAGATTAATTTTTAATGTTCGCCCTCTGTACTCTATTACAAGGCTTCCAAGGGTTGCATTCAATTTGAAAACTTCATCTAGTTTTTATATCATGCTGGTACTGAAAAATCTTTTTCTCATGGCATCTCACAGGTTTGGCAAGGTTTCATAGTGTGAAAACTGAACTTGTTTTGTTATTATTGAGTCTGACTTTTTGAATTGCAATATGGATTTTAGATGTGTCAGCGGAGAAGGAGTTTCCAGTCAGAGATTCTGCAGTGAGAATGAACTAAACCATGGAACTTCCATATGTTAACACTGAAGATACTAGTCTAGGATATTCAGCAGATATTTGAATGTGTAATAAATTTTGTAATCTTCTTTCAAGTTAATATTGAGCAAGGAAAAAAAATTGAGTCCTGTCTGTTAGGAAAGATGAGCCCTTTTCCCTCAGATAATAAGCCTGTGTTTTATGAATACATATATTAGATTTTAAGTTGTAGTACAAATAATAAGAGGTGTCATTGAGTGTGTGTGTTTATTTTCTTTGGTTCATTCTCTAGGAATTGAGAAGGCTTCTGAAGAAGGAAGACAAGCCCCTTCTGTTGATGTTCTATGCCCCATGTAAGTAGCCCAGCATGTCCTGTCACCTCTCTCTCCCTTCTCCACTGAGAGATGTCCAAGTCTGACTAGAAGCTTCACCTGTGCTTCACTAGTAATACCATCTTGTGCCACCTGTATCGTTCAGTTCCATGTGTTGTTCTGCCTGTTTGTCCTCAGTTTTTCCCTGGTTGTCCATCACCTGTATCCCAGTCTTGTCTCTTTCTCTTGTGATGATGACTCTTGCTCAATGTTCTTATAAGCAGCTGCTTTCTATAATTTTGTTACCTGTTGTCCTTTCTAGATTTGTGCTGCACAAAACAGAAACACTGTATGCTGCAGGCAGAGGGAACAGTGCAGTGGTCAGGAGCCAGGACTATTGTTCCTGCTCCATCCCAGAGGCACCCTGCACGTTCCTACCTACATTGGCAGGAGTAACTCGAATACAAGTGGGGTTTCAGGAAGAGAAGAGCGCATTGGAATCATTCCATTTCTTTTGTGACCTTGACCTTGTATTGCTGCTATCTTGTCATTGCATTGGCCACTTGTTCCTTAATATTGCAGATCTACAGCTGCCTTTTTGTGTTTCCTGGTGGCTGCAATGTGAGAGGCTTTCCAGCTCTTCTGAGCAAGATAGCATTGCTCTTGAGTTGATGCTCAGTTTGGGAAGCAGGGAAGCCATGAGGAGGGAATAAATGTGTGACCTAAACTAGGAAAACCCTCCAGCACTGCCCTGATAGGGAAATTGATGTTAGGTACCATGAGCAATTTGCTGGCTGCGTCTCTTTAAAACTGTGTCTCATGGTAGCATTATCTGGTGTTTCTCAGTGTATTTTCTCTTGTAATTACTGCCTGAAACACCAGTCCACCTTTTTGTTCTCATCTGAGCATTGTCAAGATGGCACAAATTGCCCAAGACTTAGTTTGATGCATCACTAAGAGGATGGTTTTTCTTTTAAATAAATCACTCATAGCTCTGTGCCATCAGACTCTGCAGTGGCATGGTCCTGTGTGGCCTGGCATGGTGTGTGGCTGTTCCCAGTGGCTGCTGCCTTGGATCAGCGGGAGACGATACGGCTGCTCTGCTGTGAATCGTCCCTCCGGGGGGAATTGGGCTGCATAGTGCTTTCACAGTTTACCTGTATCAGGAATAATTGTTTTCCACAACTGAATCTCTTTCCTAAATGTGCCTTATCTAACCCTTCGTTCTCTTTGAACCGTTCCCCCAGAAACCCTCCTCCTTCCAGTTTCTCTTCTTTGAAGTGGCAAAACACCTGCTAGTTTTCAGTGCTCTAATACTTGTGCTGCTTCCAAACTGCTGTGAAGGAAGTCTGCTTGTGAGTTTTTTTCTTACTCTCTGATTTCTCAGTTTGTAACTCCCTCATCTTTTATTTAGCACACAAGACCTTCTGACTTGGTTGTTGTCCAATTTTTCTTTTCTTGCTCCTTTTACTGGAGACAGAATACATCCAGCAGTTGCATTAAAATATGGGCTTTGGCAGCTGAAATTATTGGTTACATACAGGTGTTACCTTTCATAACTGGGAGCAGCAAATCAAGACCGGTCACTAAAAGAAATTCTGCTTTTCATTACTTGTAAGGGAGGTCTTTGGCACAAGAGGACATCAGAGGCTTTGTCTAGGAGGCTGTGGAGAAGACAGCTGCCTTATTTCTCTGCTTTGTTGGAAGCAGGGGCTTTAGATTCATTGTGGCAGATTCATAGGAAATGGGCTCTTTCATTATGTACCGATGCAGAGGGAGATGAAAGCGACTACAGACTTAGATGTAGTTACTTTAATATTTCAGGAATGCTTGGTCTGGGTAAAACAACTCAGAGCAAAGGCATGCTTTCCTCCAAAGATATTACCTGCCATTTGCAGGCCATTCACTGTACTTTTGGACCTCTATTAGAAAGTCAGACTTCACTAAAGATGAAATATTAGGTATACTTAAAGGCATTCAGATTTATTTGTAGTTAACTCTGTCAAAGAAGACTCCTGCAGGAGACTGACTGGATTGGGCAACAAGAAAGAGCTGTTTATAAACATCATTGAAAACGGGGCCTTAAAAATGAAGATGTCAACTAGTGGAAAGACTGATGTGTATTTGATTAAGCTCCCCCTTTTGGGACAAAATACAAGAAGAAAGAAGAAAATAAGTTTTTTGAGGTTCCCCTTTTATGCCTGTTGAGGAGTATTTGTGGCTTGGCAGCATCCTGAACAATATAACGCAAAAATACGAGGGTGGGAGAGGGTGTACTGAAGTGGGTTTGGGAGCAGCAAGTTTGAGGCAGCAGCAGAGCTGGGATGAGGAGGATGGTAGGGGTGATGGCTGTGGGAGGAGGCTGGTGTGTGCCTGTGCTCTGGAAGGTATTCCAGGGAGCAGTAAGAGAGTGGACAGGCAAAGACAGGGAAATCTGCTGCAGGAGTTCAGGGCCTGAGGCTCCTGAGAAGAGAAGAAAGATACAGAAGGATTCAGAAGATGATGTTAACTCTCATCTTTTGATGTCTGTCCAGTGGTTTGGATGAAGCTGCAAGAGCTCAGTGGGCCTTAAATGACTGATCTGTGCCCACCAAGAAATTGTCATTTTGACCAGCACTAATTTAACAACCTCATTGTCAGTTTGAGCAGAGAGATCAAAGGTAGAAAGACCACAGAAACAAGAACTCTCCTTCCTCAGATTAAAGGATGTTCTTTTCTAGGCATGCTGATGTGTTTGTAAATGAGTGGCTGCAAAATCTGTTCCTCCTTTCTGGAAGATAGTTTCAAAACTCTCTGTCTCTTAACCAGAACAGGAGTGTTGACTACTGTCCTGTGGTGGACTGAGAGTTTCCACAATAAGTGTGTGGAGTGCTTGGCTCCAGCTACCTTTCTTTCATGTTGTCTGCACTCCTGCCTCTTCCCATCTGCACGCACGGATTTTTCTTGGCAGGGGTGAAAACTGCTGCTTACAAGGTGATTTACTGCTAATCTGCTTAGCACTGCAGAGCATCATCAAACAGCTCTTAGCACACTCCAACTACACATTGGTGGTCTTCCTCACTCACCCTTTGTCTTTTCCACAGTGCATTATTGTGTTTTAAAGGGCTGTTGCTTCTGAGCTACGTCTTCTCAATTAATAGAGCACTGTTTAACACTTGATGTCTGTGTAATGTGTTTAGGAAATGCATCTCAAATTAATTTCAAAGCCTTGTAAAGCTGGGATGAATCTGAAGTACCTCCCCCTGTCCCTTCAAAGACCAGAAATGCACAAAGCTTTTTGTTTTGAGTTCACAATTATGACATCTTCTGTTGACTTCTGATACGTGTGTTTCATCTTGTATTCTCCTCTGGGCTCAGCTCAGAGCCTGAGGAATATAAGATGGTTTTACTCTCTTCATAGTGTGATGAGAAATGAATATGAAAATGAAGAGTATGAAAAATGTGCAAAAACAGAGGCTTGTAACAAGAAGTAACATCCTTAGAAACTAATAATCTAATGATGGTTTAGTGAAGCAGATAAAGAATTGTTGTTTAAATTTTTTAATATTAAATATTACTTCCTATGCTTTGGGACATAGATACTGTAGAAGAGGCTGAATAGATTTGTTGGCATATTACTTACACAATTTCTTTTTTGTCAGGGTGTGGTGTTTGTAAGAGAATGATGCCATCTTATCAGCAGGCAGCCACAGAACTCAAGGGTAAATATGTAAGTGAGACAATGAGATTTATCTGACATTTCAAAAACCATTTTAACTTTTTTTTTTTTTTTTAGTCTTTAAACCCACAAATATTTATCAAATTGGAGAATTTTTAAGCAAGCTGAAAAAAACCAGCAATAAATTACTCTGTTCCAGATGTCTTCAGGATTCTCTCTCTTGGTTTTTATTCTTCTAAAACTTTGCAGAATGAGATGTTAACTCCCTTGCCCTTTAGATCCATTGCATTTTTTTCCATGGAGATACAGGTTCTGACACTTCGTAATTTTATGTCTGGCCTCTAATTTGTGAGTTGGTAGGTCTTTTGAGCTCATTTTGGTAAAAAAAAATAAAAATATTTGCCATAATGAGTTTGATCAGCTTTTTGACCTGATGTTTCATAGCAAGGTCAGGGATGGATGCCTTTACAGCAGTTATTAATCCACTTTTTTTAGTGGAGAATCACAGTGTTATGGGAGAGAAATCCCCCTCCCATAAGCTACTGGTCACCTTCCTAGCCACTCAGCATTAATAGAATCTTAGTTTAACTGTAGCTCTGTCAAACTCAGCATTGATACCACATTGATATGAAAGTAAGTTTTGACTCTAATAAAGTACAGCATTCATGATAATTTAGTTACCCCTTTGTATACGGGGTATTGATCTCTGAGAGGAAGTCAAAGGCACTTGTCTAGCCAAGGTTTTATAATGTGCTTAACGTGTGATTTATGTGATGCCAGTAGTACACGAAGGATGAAGAAATAGGATTGTTGTTTCATGGCTTTAGCAGGATTTGGTCTGGTCCTACCTGCTGGATCATTCTCTGCTGTGTTTACAGGTTTCCTTTTGAGGAAAAGGTGAAGCACTGCAGTTCATTGCTAGGGCAGCTCTGGTCATTTCTTCTTCTGACCACTTAGTGCTGTCAAACTACCCAACATTCTCCAAACCAGTTGTTTCTCAGACGTGTTTTCTCTAAATCCGTGTTTGCTTAGGGCTCAAATGAGTGGGAGTTACTCAGATTTATTTAGGACATGGCACAACCCTTAGAAGATGTTTTCAAGACTGTTTTTGTCTAGCCAGGCAGCACTCTTAAGGCCATGTTCCCTCAGAGGAGCATGTGCTGCAGCCTTTGGGAAGGCACTCCTGCCTTGCATGGCAGTACATTGTGAGCTGTGGGGTGAGAGGGATTGGGAATTTGAAGCATCACCTATAGAGACAGTGCCAGAAGAGAAAGCATGCTGCGGAGTACTGTATCCTCCTGCAGTTTTCCCTTCCTCGTCCATGTGCAGCTCATTTTATTAAATTCAGACCAGAGAATTTAAACTCGAGATCTATTCTGGTTTGAGTATTTCCTTCCTCACTTGGAAATCATTTCCATAGATCCGGACTAATCTTGCACAGCTGAGTGACAGGGCTGGGACACAGTTTTTTGCAGTGGAGTGTTGTAGTGCAGGATCAGTTCAGAGGAAAGTCCAGTTATGCCACTGCCACCCATATTTTTCACAGAGATCAGTCTATTTTTCAAAATTTGACCCAATTAGCTTCCTGAGTGGGATGTGTACACAGCTTGCCATTTCTAAAGTTAACTGTGCTGTACCCACCATAAATTATTCATGGAGTGCCTTAGAGTGATGTTGACCTCCAGATTAGACTTTGCTGGAAAGTTTATGATTGGTTTGGATGAGCTGATGGTTTGGCCTTTTAATCTGACCTGTCATTAGCTGTCAGGATGTGCCAGGCTCAAAAGCAATTATTGCTGTTACGAAGCAGGGAAATTAAGTACAGTATTGCCTATTGAAGAGGTCATAAAAGTGAAAGGGTGAACTGTACCTGTCACTGGTCACTGTGTTCCCCTGGGACTGATTGTTTCTTGTCCCAGTTCTGTTACTGAGAGGAAGACAGGGTGGCATTTTTAGTTTATATTCTGGGTAGATTTTGCAATTCCATTGCACCCAGGAAGGAAAAAGTGCTCCAAATAAGAAGTTGAGCTTTTTTTATCCTTGGCAGGAAAGATTCCTATGGTTAGAGGGTTGGCTGGGCTCTGGAGAATGATTGTCACTGTGGCCCCCAGAACAGGGGGGAGCTGGTTATTAGGAAACCATTCATCATCTCACTAATGCCCATGAATTTTGTGAGGGTGCTGGAATGTTCTGCTCAGTAAAGACCAGCTTGAGAATATACTTAAGTGCTTTCTTCCGTTGGTGCTTGTCTTTTTTTTTTTTTAAATTATTTTTGATGCTGTGAGGTACCAGTTTTGGAGCAGTCCCATCAAGAAAACTCTGAATCAAGGTAGGAGGTCACAGTTGAACAGGAATGGTCAGGACCTCCACATTCTTGGGCATCTAGGAAAGGTTCACAGTTGGTTTAATTTATAGGTAGCTTGTTGGAGAGCAGGTAAGTGTTGAAATCTGTCAAATGTCACTGCAGAGGTGAAAGGAATAAACTGAGCTTTGTTTCTGCAATGGCTATTACAAGAGGTAATGGATTTAAATCAAAGTTGGGGTCATTCAGTCATTTGCTAAAAGCAAATTCACCAAATGTCTGGCAGGAGGATGCTGGCTTTGGGTAGTAAGTGTGTTTTGATGGTCTCTGACAGCCTGATATTTCATAATTCTGTGATTATTGGCCAGCTGAATCTGTTATTCTTGTCGTAAAAAAACCCCAAATCCCATTGTAATAAGCTTTTTGCTAATAATGCTTTGTATAGTGTGATGAACACCAGAATAAATCCAGGTTATTGATTTGTATCAATCACTGTTGAATGGACACAGTGAAATTGTCTGAAATGGCCAGCAATGCCCATTTTAAACTATAGGAAATCCTCTGAAAGTTGACAGCAAATGTGGAATCTGGTAGGTTGGTGTTAATTAGGGAATCAACAAACGTGGTTCTTGCGTTATAAAGCAACCACTGTATCTTGATCCTGTTGCATTTACCTGCCCTTTGGTGGGGACGTGGAGGATAAGGAAAGGGGAGAATTGAGGCTAGATAATCTCATATTAATTCAGTCCAGTTGTTTGAACTATGTGGAAAATTCAAAGTGGACTACTAGGCCAGCAAGTAAAAACCTCATTTCTGCACTCTCCTCTGTTCAATTTATCCTTTCTTAGGGTTGGGAAGAGAAAACAAAGTATCTTTTTGTGACTTTCCAGCACATTCTTAGAAACGGCTGACCTTCAAATGAGGATTTTCTGCTTTAAGATTTATTTCATGCTGGCTCTGAGCACATTTGGTTGGTCTGCGCAGTTTGCTGCAGTCAGGAATGTGGTATTAAATTCTGATGTGGTATTTCAGCTGGAAGGAGAAAATCCTGTTTTTGGAGAGGGAAGGAGGAGGGGTTTGGATTAAGACCCTGCTGCTAAAATGATTTAAGACGTCAATGCCATTAAACTAAGTTAATCAGGAAGTGGTATCTCAGCAACTTGCTCGGTCCAGGTTTGACAGCAGAATGACCTCTGTGTGAATTGCACACCCACAAAAACTTGGAATCAATCCCATCTAACAATTTTCGTGTCAGAAATATTTGGAAGACATTTGGACAGGGCACAGAAAAAGTCGCGGGGCACAGTATAAGTCACAGGAGCCCTGAAGCTGAAGGACTGTTGAGATGGAGGATGGGTTGGGATAGAGGTGAAGAATGGGAAGGAGAAAGTTTTTGTTTTATGTGCTAGTCAGGAAAGTCACTGTGCTTCTGTGCCTCTCTTTCGAAGACTGTAGGACGAGGTTAATTCTTAACTCTCATTATATCCTACCCTACCCAAGTTAACATATTTAAAGCATATAAATGCCATGTGCTGTTTCCTCAGCTCATGGAGATAGGGCACATTTTAGTGTCACATCAAAGTAATGCTAATTTCTCATTGCCATTCAGTAAGTGCATTTTTGAACTGGGATAATGCCAGTGTTTGGTTGGTTAGAGCTTCTGGACATGAGCTGAGACTTGTAAGTTCATTGCTGGAGTGGAAACTGGAGAGCTGAGGGTGGAACTTCTGGTGTCCTGTTCAATGTTTGGATATGAACTAAGAACTCTTTTCTTTCTGCTTGCAGAGGAAGAAGAAATCTAGTTACACTTGGAGCTTAAAATCCAAATGTCTAAAGAAGGGCACAAGTAGTGCAACTGAGAGAATTCCCTTTAGATATTTCCATTAGTGGGTAAATAAAAAGAAACAGAGATGCTTCCAGGGCAAGGAGGAGGTGACGTACTGACTGGTGTGTGTTTTCTCTGGATTAGACTGAAGTATTGTTCTGTTCTCCCTTGCACAAAATCAGAAAAACTTCAGTGCCTTTTACAGAAAGCCCCTTGCTTGACAGCTATATGAACAAAATCAGAATTTGCTCAGATTGAAGTGGGTTTTACTTAAATCTTCAAACAAATGGTTTGATATTCCTGCTGTATTGTAAGAATCAGTAAGATTATGCTCTGTTTTTTCAGGTTCTTGCGGGGATGAATGTTTACTCTGCTGAATTTGAAAGGATAAAGGAAGAATTCAATGTCCGGGGATATCCTACAATCTGCTATTTTGAGTCAGTTATGTTTTGCTACTTTTTTAGAAATCATGCACTCCTCTATAATTACGTGTTTTTATCTTTTAGGACAAGGACTGAACCTTGTTTTGTTACTTTGACAGGAAAGGAAAGTTCCTGTTCAACTTTGAGAACTTCGGTGCTACCGCAGCAGATATAGCAGAGTGGCTGAAAAAGTAAGGCATTGAACTTCATGCACTCCACCTTTTATGTACTCTTCATTATTTACAGAATGTAATGGTTTAGGAACAGACATCTCTCCCTCCTTCCCTCTGCTCAGAAGAGCAAACAAAACTACCCTGCTGAGATCAGCTAAACTCATACAGAGAGATTGACTAATGTTTGGTTTTTAGCATGCATGCCTTGCATTTCACAATTGCATTTTGTCTGTAATAGGAGACTGAGTGTGGACTAAAATAAATGCAGATACACAGATCTCAGCTTTGTTAAAAATGCCCACTTAAATTTCCAGTGATCTTGGGTGCTTGAACATAATACCTTGCAAAAGGTTTGATTTCTGTTGTGTTATTAAAAATGTATATACCATGTGTGCAGTTCTTGTTGGTTCATCAGCCTTTAGCTGAAGCCTTTAAAGTGTCTTGCAGAGACAAACTGAAGATCAAGGCACCCTGGATAGGTAGTCACTTTTGCAACATCTGTGTTTGCTGTCATGACGTGAAGTGTTGAAACCTTGTTGTACCTAAAGAGAGCTGTTTGCAGTCATAAACGTTTTGGGGGCTCAGTGAGCCTATGGGCCTAGGAGTTCAGAGACAGACAGGAAAAGTGGGTGTGTGTGTATAGCTGGTCTTCACATGGTGCAAATCCCCACATGGTCGGTGAAGCTGATGGAGCAGCTGGAGAGAGCTGACATGATCTGGTGATGGAGAAACCCTGTTCGCAGTGAGCCCAGGCTCTTGGGCGTGGTGTCATCTTTGTGACCCTCCCTTGTTTGCTGCAGCCGTGGAAGAAATACTGAAATGAAGCTAATGAAAGGAAAAAACCACATGGGAAGGAACAGACTTTGCAGTGCAAACTATTGTAATAGTACATCTTAGCAAAACTGACTCAGAATAAATGTATTTTGGTGTACCAGTGGGGCTGTGCTGGGGACGTGCATATGGTTGCAGGTAGCTCAGGGTCTTCAGCAGCAGCAGGCTGAGTGCTTCAGGATTTGGAGCCCACAAATGAAGTGAGAGCAGCATTCCTGTTAGCATCAGGAGCTACAAACACTGCAGTACTGCCCAGTGGCTCAAACAGGAGGAATGTAGCCATAATCATTAAGCCTGGTGTAGTCAATTAAACCTTCAAATGTGAGTGATCAAGACAGCAGCTCCAGCAACTCGGAGATGCTCAGCCCTTGGAGCAAGGATATGGCTTCATCACCTGCACTTTGTTGTGCTTTTCAGTTCTGCAAGGATGTGGTTATCTCTTGGCTACCATATGTGAAACATTAACTGGGGTGTTTTTTCACCTGTCTGCCCACATATTATCCAGATAATCCCTGCAATATGCAGTACCTTTATATCAGTGCTGTGACAGCAAGTGAGCACAGCTACTGGAAGCAAAGCAGAACAGCTGCAAGCTCTTTCCAATGATAATCTCTGCTAACAAGCCACTGTGGGCTTTGGCTGATACTTCAGCAGTCCAGAGCTAAAGACAGCTGTTTGTCCTCACTTAGTGTTACTGCATGCTTATTAGTTGCTCAAAAGATGATCTGAGCAGCAGCCTTGTGTTCCTGTTTTGTGTAATAAGTACAACTTTTAAGGCAACCACTTTGAGTAATTATGTGTACTTATATTTTGCTAGTAATTGATACTTAAATTATGATAAATTAAATTATAATTAAAACCATATATGGGGTAAACATGCTACATACATAAGATTGTATTACTCTGAGGAATCTGCAGTGCAAGTAGTCAAATGATGTGGCAAGGACTTTAGGAAAGCCAAGGAGTGCAATTAGATAGCTGCAGGGTGTTTCAGAATAAGGCAATATTAAAACATTAAAATATGAAAAGGTTGCTTTTGTGCAAAATGTTGCTCTGAGGACCAGGGCATGGCAGGACCGTGGCAAGGAAAGCCAGTGCATTTTTATGCTGTGCATGCATGTGCTGTCATTGTAGATTCTTGAAAGCAAATTCAGCAGACACCGAGCCATATGAAATGGCCTATTTTGTGTGGACAATTAGTACACTCCGCAGAAAAGCATCTGTTCTCATTCTCCCTCTTCTTGTTTGTTTCCCCTAAATATTACTGGTAAAGTGCTGAAAGTGGTTGGTCTTAGGCTCATTTATGGGGGAGAACATGATATAACTTAAAGAAAGTTAGAAATATTTAAATCATTGAAAGGATGTTGTCCATGCTCTTTCATCTCAGGACAAGAACTGATAGTTTGGAGGGCTCCAACACCTTGTTTTTTTAGCTACTTATTTAAGGTGCTTCTTTCTTATGCTGAAGCAGGCTAATGCATCAGTCTTACAGATACTCCACCTCTCTTCCTAATAGGCACTGGCTACTGTGTTATGGAGTTTCAGATGTTTTCATGAGATGATAGAGGCAAGCCATCATCCAGCCTTAATCCAACACACTAGAGATACTATCTTGTACATACCACTTCTTTGTTAATTCTGATACACAGCTGTATCAGCCTGCATGGTAGGCAAGCCCAACAGCTTCTTGCTGCCTTCAATAGCTGCTTAGTTTGTCTTGCTGTTTTTATAGATTCCCCTCAGGCCTTCTTTAGCATCAGCTACTCCATTAAATCAAGAACTTGTTCTGTGCTCTCAATTGAATTAGCATTTGATAACTCTTCTGGACTTCTATCATCCTGATCAGGTGTTGGGTGTGCCTTGTCTCAGCGTTAAATGACCTTTTAAATTTTGCTTGTTGCTTTCTCCAGGCCTTGAGGTGTTTCTTACCAACTCCTGTGTAGGCTTATTAGCATGCACAGCATTTTAAATTAGGCCATTTGAATAAATATCCCATGCCCTGCTTTACTAATTCCTGACTGAAATAGGTCACGCCAGGCCATACTAAACACCACGTTCCAGTGCTTTGTAGGCGCTGTGTCCATGTTCATCATGTCTGCCTACTCAACCCAGCTCCCAAATTCGTTAAGTGTTATGGTGTTTCCTGGAAAGCCTGTACTCTGCCAGGATTCCTGGAGATTATTGCTTTCTGGGCTGCTTGGCCAGGTGCAGTTCCAGTCTTTGCTTTGATGGTTGCTTCTTGGTTTGTTTATCATAGAATCAGCAGCCAGAGGTGCGCATCACGGTTCTGCATGGATTGCTTGATATTCTTGTATCACACCCTTTGCTTACATCAACAGAATTTGCTATCTGAATCTGTGTATCTCTGCTGTTTTATTTATCAAACTAGGCTTTCAGCCTAGAAATGAGTAAGGCAGGATAAATGAGTTATCATCTGTTTGCCATTCCTTGTTCCAGGCAGCTAACACAATAATACATTTTAATCAAAGATAGTAAATCTGCTTTCACCAGAGATGGGGTCACATCCAGACCTGTACTTTGCCAAAGAATTTGGGGAATTTTGGGGGGTATTTGGAACTCATTACTGCAACTGGCAAGAATAAAATAGCTTTAAAGTCTGGCTCCTAATGTTCATATGTTTGGGTGTCTTTTCTGTGAAAACTGCTTTAATAAATAAAATGTCAATTAGCATAGTTTAGTTCACTGCTGCCAAATTCTCTTCTTAATGTGCATAAATAAAAGCCCAAAACACTTGTTTATTGAGATGATAAGCTGCAGAGGTGCTTAGGTTCAGTTTCCAGACTTGCCACTGTGTCTTTGAGCAGTCTCCATGGCTCTGACCCATCAAGGACAGTTGAAGTCATGTGCATGTGCAGTCATAGTGAAGCTGGTAGAACACACCACTTGCCTTTTAGGTTTGGCATGCAGCTGAGTAGCTTTGCTGGGTTAGGCCTACAAGCCCACTGCAGTGAGGACATAATGATGCCTCCCTGGCTCACAGGAGTTGTTCAGGGTAAAACCATGTATTCCTGGGGATATTGTGTGTGTAGCTGGCTCATGGTCCCAGCACTGCTCCTCCTTTCTCTGTCGGCCCTAATCATGCCGTCAGTATCCAAGGTGACGGGTTAAATTGGCTGATTCTGCTCGCCGCTTTTTTCTTTCATTTGCAATGACTCCTGTGAACTACAAAGTGGGAATGCTGTGAGAAAGGGAGCATCCTGCTGAGGAGGGTAAAAGAGTAACAGAAAATGCATTTGATTTCTATAATGTAATAACCAAGCAGTCTGGTTATCTCCTTGCTCCATCCCCTTCCATTGCTGATCCATCCTCAGGAGCTTCTTGCAGATTTTTTTTTTTCCTCCTCTAGTTTTATCTGTGTTTCAGTGCCTGTGAGTTCTGGATGGGTACAATGATGGAAGCTGTTCAGCAGGGTTGGTGTGTCAGACATGTATGAACACCTGCACAAAGTGGTTCCTTACAGTCTGATTTGCCAAGATGACTGCTTAGCACAGAGAGCTGCCTTTAAGCTGTGTCTGTTTGTCTTGTAGCCCACAGGCACCTCAGCCACAGGCTCCAGAGACTCCCTGGGCAGATGAAGAAAATGTAGTTTATCACCTGACCGATGAGGACTTCGACAAGTTTATAAAAGATCATTCATCTGTGCTAGTGATGTTCCATGCACCATGTGAGTTTGTTTTCTATTCTGTACTCTGGGCCAAATGCTTGCTAACAAAATCAGAGGTGTTTTTCCATGGAAGTTTCACAGAACTGTGAACTCAAAAGTCAAGGCTTTTCTTGTTTGTGATGGTGGTTAAATACGCAAGGCATGAAATGTTTGTGAAGTTGCTGACTTCACGTTTAGGATGGAGATGTGCCTCTAGAAGAGGGACACTTCGTAGGCTGAGTCAAAACATAATTGAGGAGTGTAATGATGCTTAAATAGCCTGCGTACTTATCAATTTACAGCATGATTTTCCATTTTCAACTTCTCTTCAGTATTGCTCACTTTCGAAGCAGGATTGAGCAACTCGAGTACCATGAGCTCCTGGGTTCTTGTCTGTGGCTGCTGATACATCATTTTGAGCATTTTCACTCCTCTGCTGCAGGTTCTCTGGTAATGTAAGGGTTGATGGTCATTATATATTGTGCTAAACTATGCCAAAATTAGACCTAAGTTTAGAAAGTCCCCAGGACTTTTGATAACTAATGCAGAGTTGGTGGTGATACTACTTATTGTCCTGCCGAGAATGCATTGAACTGATCTTTTTCATGACTTGGGGCTTTAGCTTGACCAATAAAATGCAGCGGGTTTCCTTCAGGAAGCTGCTCCAGCCACATTGCCCTCCTGTATGCTGTTGGGTGGAAGAGTGCATTAACCTCTTTGTTCACTGTGGATGTAACTTGTTTGAGCTGCATAGCTGGTTCTTCCAATTGTTTGTGTCTGATGGATGGTTCAGGCTTGAATCTGCTATGCTGGGTCACACACAACTTCTGTCTCCTCTTGCTGCTGTGCTGGCAGTGGTGCTTGGGTGAGATGTTCATTTTCAAGGGCATAGATTTAAAGGTTAGGACTCTGGAGGCCAACTGTGTGCTCACAGCTGAGGGTCTTGGCACAGAGGCTGAAATCCTGCTTCCCTTTAAGCCAGCAGGAGTTAGCTCCAAAATGCCTTTTATTGAAGGTCTGTTCATAAGACTCATTTGAAAAACATACCATAATGAATTTCCTTTGCCCTATGAAATGTCTAAGAATTTGGTCCACTGAAGCAGGGGACTGACTGCTGTTTTGTCACTGTGTTCCCTGGGTTATTTGTGCTAATGAAAGTGGGACCGGAGATGAACGCCCGGTCTGCATCCCAAACACAAGTAGCAGAACTGATGAGGCCTGGTTTGCTCAGGAGTTATCCTTCGTTACCCAAATCCTTCCTTCCCCACATTTCCCTGCACCCCGGTGTGCGAGTGCCAGCATGGGCTGCTGCTCCTCAGCAGCTGTGCGCTCGCTGAGCAGCTGCTGCCAAGCACAAATGTAACTCCGAAATTTCCCTCCTTTCCCTCTCTCTCCACAATGGCATAGGATAAGCATCCCTTCTCTTTAGCCCTGGATCTCAGCATGTTTAGAGATTTAGTAGTATTTTAAAGCTTTGCCTTTTTTTGAGTTTGTAAATGGGCAAAGCAGTCCAGTCATGCATTTGGGAGGAGGAAGAGGGGGAAGAAATAAACAGTTGTCCCTGCAGACCTTACTCCTCTAGGAAGCCAGATTAAAAATAGATGAATGCATACAGCTGCAATCAAATTTTATACTAAGTTAAAGTAGTTGTAAATCTCAATAGGATTCTGTTCAGTTTTTAGGATTTTAAAAATATTTTCAAGAACACAGATAACACAGTTTTAGGGACAACAATATTGCATGACCTATTTTGAGAAGAGGGTTGCTTCCAGACAGGTATGTTTTGTGCTAATGGGCATTCTGCACCAAAGTACAGCAGTACTTTAGCAAATGTTGTTTTAAAAGTAAATCAAATGCCTTAATTGGGCTGTCTCAATCATCTGATAACATTTTCCGGCTGCTCAGAATTGGGATAAAGAGAATTCCTTGCTCATGAGCAACTCCATTTTAAATGTGACTGGAATATTTGGGACATTTTATTTACATTCAGGTGGTAGTAGTATGCCTACGTGCAGAATCCTGCTTGTACCCATGTAAAAGATCTGTGTTTGTAGGAATCCTCTCTGGGCATCCTCAGCAGAGAGTATAAGGCTTGCAAACTAATTAATGACAGACAACTATCATAAACAGTTATCTCCATGATTAAAAGCTCTTCTCTTAGCGCTTCTTAAATGTGTTAATGGTGTCACCTTATGAATTATTAGGAGATAAATTACTCCTGTAAAAGAAGTGATAAAACCAGTGAACATCTTACTTGTTTTAACCTTGGTAGTTCAGGATGAGGAAGTTTTTTTCTAAAAATCATGTATTAATAATAAAAAAAGTTGAAACAGATCTATAAGGTAGGCTCATAACACAGGATATACTTCTATGTAACTAATAATAATTAAGGGGATTTCAGCAGTGGCCTGGAATTAGCAAGTACTTAAACTCCTGTGTCACCACACAGCATACACGTGACTTGGAGCTTTTCTGCCACGCTGTTGTGGTCTAGCCTCAGCTGCAGCTCAGCCCCACAGCTGCTCCTTCATAGTGGGATGGGGGACAGAATTTGAAAGGTAAAGCTGAGAAAACTCATGGGTTAGCTGAGAAAACTCATGGGTTTGTGAGATAAAGACGTTTTGATAAGTAAAGTAAAAGCCATGTACAGGCAAACCAAACCAAGGAGTTTGTTCACTATGCATTGACTGGCAGGTGCTTGACCATTCCCAGGAAAGGAGAGCTTTATCACACATCATGGTGACTCGGGAAGACAAACACCATCACTCCCAGTGTTTCCCCTCTCCCTCTTCCCCCAGTTCTGTATGCTGAGCATGACACCATATGGTCTGGGATATCCCTGTGGTCACTTGGGGTCAGCTGTCCTGCCTGTGTCCCCTGACATCTTGGGCACTGCCAGCGTCCTCGCTGGTGGGATGGGGTGAGGAGCAGAAAAAGCCTGGATTCTGTACACTCTGCTCATCAACAGCTAAAACATCCCTGAATTATCAACACTGTTCCCAGCAGAAATCCAACTCATGGCTCAATACCAGCTACTATGAAGAAAATGAACTCTATCCCAGACCATACCATCACACACACATTCAAGAGGAGCTGTTTTAGTAGAGGAGAATTATTTCAGAGATGCTTTTAATTGCATATTCAGATGGCCAATGCATTAATAGAGTGTAGTATGAAAAGATGTGTGGTGAATTGGCAGCTTTTTATCTGCCACCTGCCCCCAGTGCTGAAGATACAGCTGAACCAAACACATCCCAGGTAAATACCTGTGAACTGCACCATTAGACACTGTGATGGATGTGGCCAGTTGGGTCTCCTAATGCCTGTGGCACCTAATGATCATCCCTGAGGACCACACTATAATTATTTACAATCAGTTGCATTTACTAGCCCAGTCAAAGACATGGCAGCATTTTAAGTGCTGCCTAGCATAACTACGTTCAAGGAGAGCAGCTTTAAACACATCAGGAAGGTCTGCAGCATGCAACTTGCACCTCTTGGGATCAGAGACACCATACCTTTTGTGCAATAATTTATCACAACCATTAAACAGAAGATGTGCTGCTTCAGGTTGTTACTGCCAGCGCTGAGCAACGTGGGTGACTGTGAGTGGGCAGGATGAGTTCATCCTGCTTTCTTTCACAGGGCACTGGGGACACAGAGCAGGATTTTTAACCTTCTGAAACTCCCTTGTAAAGCCCTTAAGAGGATGTTCAATAAATCTGAATATTTAGCATAGGTAAACCGTGACCCAGCCAGTCAGGCTCTGAAGGCATTCTCCTCCCCAGCCATCTGTGAAGGGTGTGCAGTGTTGTGCTCCTTACTTAAGCGTTTTGCTGAAATTCCATAATTTCTGGTGCTGAGTTTAATGTTATCCTGGATATATCCAGACTGGAGTCTTACAGACATCTGAAGTGTTTTTTCAATGTGTTGTACCCAAAAACTGAGTTCTCCTGCACTGTACAAAAGATCAAAGAAAGGGCCCTCCCTCCCAGAGGATTTGGAATTTTTACTTGGATTGATTGTGTTTGGTAACATGAGATAGCAGAGTTATGTTAGCAGGCCTATTTCTGAGTCTGTAACAAAGGATTTATTGCACCAACCAAAGTTATTTGTGTGCTATAACATAACTAAAGGCCCCCTTGCTGCTTATGATAGGCTTCTGCTAGCAGTGAGAATAAAGACTCCATGTCTGTATGTGCTTCTTGGTATCTGTGCCTACAGCTGATCGATTTATTTAGATGCCCAAGATGACAGCTGGGTTCTGAATGTCTCTAAATATGGGTTATGCTGCCAGTCAAGTGTTGTTAAATGCTTTAGTGCCATGGGGACTCGCTGGGACTTAAAACGTTCCTGAGTCACTTGATCACAAAAAAAAGCCATGTTTGTGTTTTCAGTTTCCTCATCAAACTGTTTGCTGAGTCCAATGGAATTTTAAAAATAATTCTGTCCAAAATATTTGCCAATTACTGAGGGTAGCAGTCTTTCTGACTCTGTTTTGTCCAAGCAGTAAACCCCCTTACACATCTATCCTTTCTCCATTTTTCTCAGCATTTTTCTCCAAAGCACATCTCAGTCACAAAATAAACCCAACCCAAGTCACTGATAAGTCAATTCAAATGCTACTGAGAGGTGTTTAAAGTCCAGGATTGGAATTCAGGTCAACTCTGAAATGGTTTCTAGAAGTGTCTGCTGTTCATGCACAGGAGTTACTTTCCATTACGTTTTGTTAACAGAAGTGACACTGCTAACATTTTAAAGCGTACCTGTTCTTGCAGCCTCATGCAGAATAATGTCCCAGTGCCACTGTGAGCTGTAGCCTCCCTGTGTACCTTCAGCAAGCACAGATCTGAGGAGTCTCTGATGGTGATTGGTGCTTGTAGTCTCCCCTGATGTTTCCTTGGGGCTCCTTGGCCCTCTCTCGTACCCCATCAGCCAGAGCAAAGTTTGTGGTCCAGTATTGATGCCACAGGTGACAAACATAGGAGAAAAAGGTGCTTTGGCTGTACTGTTAGTGTGAGTGTGCATTTGCTTTTCAAAGGATTAAACTGTTAAAATGTTTTCCCTGCGACATTTCTTCCTTGTATGTGAGCTTAAATCCAGGTTGAACCTGTGGTCTTCCCAGTCCTCCTCATAGGGCTCCTTCAGAGACTCTGTAAGCTGATTGCAGGACTTAAGGCTAAAAAAAAGTCAAAACCCTTAGTAGGATATTGGAGCCATCGTAGTTTTTCCTCCGTTGATAAAGAGGGAAAGCGGAAAAATGCAGCCTGATAGACCTTTGCTTGCTTCCTCCCGGTGGAAGGGAGGGCAAAAATATATCTTGAAATTATGAAATGCACCACAGTTTTCATGTGTTGTTGGAATGTCCATGCAATTCCTTTCCTGTCCTTGAATATTTTCTCTCCCTTTATAAACCAACCCGATAAATTATGCAGTTGCTGCTTTCCAAAGTCAGATATTCAGCTGTCCAGGTTTTTAATTGCACAGGGAGTGGTTTTATCAATTTGGCTTTGAAAAACAGCTTTTCACACCCTTCACTCCTCCCCTCCTCCCTCCGGTGCATTAAAATCCAAGGTTTTAAGCAACTTTGTGAGCTCATTAAGAATCCCAGCCAATTAGCCCAGTGCAAGAAGGCTGCAGCTGCTAACCAAGTAGTGAATTTGGGTCTCTCCCATCCAGCACACCATCACTGGTTTCAGTGACCTTGTTTTTGTTTCTTTCTGCTGCACATGGTGTGATTGGGTTGTAGGAATCCATTGCTTGCTTTAAATATGAAGTAAAGTGAACCCAAAACGTGTACACAAAAGCAAATCTATTTTTTTCAAACCATGTTTTACAACTATAAATAAATAAGTCTCCCTTTCAGACCCCCACTGGTTCCTTATGAAAGCAAGCTATGTTGCTTTGAGCTCTAATTGGGATGTCTGTTGGCAGCATCAGCTGAAAGGCCACGAGTTGAAAAGGCCGAAGAATAATCTACTCTGCATCCTGAAAAAAAAATGCCTTTCTAGCACAGGTCAGCAGCAGCCTAACATTGGCGGCCTGTGATAAAGAAATTAAATTATTTATAAATAAATACAATTTTTTCATGCTAATTCATGATTCAGTCAAAGATTTATTTTTTTTTAAATGTCAGCCAACACAGTTGTTCCAGCAGAGGTTAAAGGCTTGTGGGTTATCCAAACACCCAGCTGCACTCAGCATGGATGGAAACATCCTTTAATTTTTATTTGTCCCTGTCATATATGACATCTGTGATTTTTTGAAAAAATGGTCCTGGTGTTCAGTGGCTACATAGAGAACCTTTGGCATCTGCTTCAGCTGTAGAGCCTCTGGGATAAAGGCAAACAGTAGGTAGCTGGGAAGCTGGTTTTGGTGGACCTGTGCAGGTCTGGATTACTGGAAGTTTGTAGTGTGTAAGGCAGGTTGTGCATTTGGAATCTTGTCAGATGCCATATCCCCGTGATACAGCTGCATGTACCAGTCCACAGGAAGACACACAAGGGGACATTTATGTGTCAGGGTGCTTGCTGTGGGCTCAATCCTGTTCATACCAGACCCTGCGAAAATCTTCTCCTTGTTTCAGAGTAATTATAGAAGCCTTTGAACAAGTCAAACTTTCTGGACTGTTATGTGGGTCACACAGGCAGTGCCTGTCTCTGGTGGATTTTTTGGTGAAACAATGCAGATGTCAGGATGGGCTCTTGCAGTGCCCTCATCACCGAAAACTGAATTGTTGTGTAAGGGCACTCAGATGATGAATGTTGCTGTTTAAGAGTCTGGACAGATTGTTGAATAGAAAAGATCTGCTTCAATTTCAGAATCATGTTTCCTGACTGTTTGTGTCCCATAGGCTCCTAATTTTAATGTTGCCTTAGTGTATTTTTAATGGGATGTATAATAAAATGCTTCCCTGTACAAGCATAAATTGTTCCAACTTTCTGTGCATTGTATGTATGTACTTCTCAGCTGAACATTCCTGGCAGGCTTCTGGAGCAGACACATTCTTCATGTAAACCAGTCAGGAACGGGTACATTCTTGGCTTCAGAATCTGCTTCCACTGAGGTGAGCAAGTCCTGACAGTTGATTTCAGAAGAGAAGGTCTGGGACACTCAGGCTAGGTTCTTCAGTATTTAAAAGAAAAGCATGGAAGTCTACAACAAGATGTTGCTTGATGTTACATATATTTGAGTATCACCAATAATCCTAGGGACTGTAAACAGTTCAGCGCAGTGACCTGCCAGTGCAGTGACCTGTCTCATTAAACTAATTACAGAAATTATTTTCAGGGAGATTTAATCACACATTAAAACAGAAGTTCTTGCAAAGGCAGCAAACCAGAAAAATTAAGAAGCTGACATGGATTTTTCCTTTAATGACAATACCACTCATGTTTCTCAAGGATCTAAAAATAAAAATCAATATGGGTTTTTACTGGCACTTAATATAAATAGAAATGTGAAGAGTATAAAAATCCTAATAACTAGCTTGTGCAGTAATATTTGATAGGATACCTAATGAAAGGGGCGAAGACAGTAATGACTGATTCCACTGTCTCTTTTTTGTCAGTCTTTTGATATTGGAGCACACAGTTTGTATGAGATTATTGTCTTTTTGAAGCAGTTAGTGCTCTTTGAGCAGGTTATGGTCGTAAAAAAGGATGATCCAGTGATAAAAGCTACAGCCTTGGCCTGGAGATGTAAAAGTTTAGTTCTTTGCCTTGCTTTGATTTGTACAGTCATGACCCAAGTCGCTAAATATTTGTCTCGGTTTCCAACCTGTGAAGTGGAGATAACATTTCACCTTGCGTGGGTGTTTTATCTAGCAAGCCATGGCCAGATTGCACGCTGTTCCAGTATTGCAAGAATTGCGATATGGAAGGCATATGAGCACTGCAAAGTCTTGATTAATGTGAAGGAAGTAGGATTCTGCCTGTGGTGTTCTCCGGCTTGTGGCAGACATCAGTTTTTTGGCCCCCAGGTTTAGGAAACCCCATCTGCTGCTGGGTGAGCACACACAGCTCAGACAAGATTATCGTGGCTTGAGCTGATGACTCACCAACCTGGTTACAGCTCTTGCCAGGACGAAAAGGGAGGAGCCTTGACTTGGTTGTGTTCAGCTTCACAACAGAAAGAGTGGCAAACTTGGGGTGTTTTGGGCTGCTCTACCTTTGAGCTGGATCTTGACTTGTTCTGTGGCATGATGCTGTTCTGGGGACACGGCGTGTACATTGAATAACTTACTTGGTAGCAGTTGTGGGTATTCATAGCAGAATGCAGGTAGAAGGTAAAGGAAGAAGGAAAGGAGATGAAATGTAGATGTTTGGGGGTTGTGAAATTTGGGAGGTTTGTTTGAAGCTGTATGTTGTATGCTCACCTCCAATTGGGAGAAATTAGTTTCTCTATTAAAGAAGACATTTGCAAAGGCTATTCCAATCAGGAAAAAAGCTTCATGTGAACATGTGGCAGGTGGTGTTAAGGGAACATTAGTTTCTTTGGGGATTTGCTGCCTCATTTCTCACATTACTATTGCCTTCCCTCTCTCCTGAGGAGTCCTTACCGGCTGACTCAGACTGTAACATAGGAGTAGCTGCTGGAGCACCAAGGAGCAGCTGAGAGGTGACAGCTGAAGAGAGACTGGCCCCATTCTCCGGGTATTTGTTGTAGGTTATTTAGGTGTTCAGAGGGGTCTTTTAGAGAACTTAGGTAATTTTAGCTGTTAAAAATCCACATTTGAGTGTGTGAATTGGGTGATGTCCTCCTGGCAAGCTTGAGCCCAGTGTACATATAAACCCTTAATGCTCTTGTGGTGAGTTCTGATAGGAGTGAAGCATAGCTTCTTTTTATAGGTTTATTTTGTTTGCCTCTAATGATGGGTTAACAGTAGGAATTAGCTTTAAAAATTAAGCACCAGGTTTATTTTTTTCTGAAATAAATTAATTTCCTTGCTTGGATAAGCTCAATATACTGTGCAGGGCTCTCATTCGGAAAGTGCCTTACAGTATCTCTGCTACTTGAATCATTACCAGTAGAGTTTTTATGGTCAAGTTTATCTTCCTAAATACTTTATGGCTTCAATTTTTATTCTGCGAAAGGTAGAGAACTTACATAAAGGGCAAATAGTGAACAGAGAAACCTAGAGTGGAAGATTGCTTGCCTGCCTGTCTGTTCCTTGTGCCCTTTCAGATGGTGAGTTGGCAAGTGATGCCATTTTTCTGAGTTACTGATAAATGAATCCATTGCTTGGACACCGAGGCATTGTTGTTGATGGTGGAGCTGTGTCTTCTGGGGTCCAGACTGCTTGGGGTTGGCAGCTGTGCTGGCACGGTTCTCCTAAATGGTTCTCCTAAATGGAAACAGCTAAAGGTAAACAGATCTCAGCTGGTAGCCACTTCAGATGTGATTTTGGACAAAAACTGTGTGTTCTGCATAGTATCTCTTCTTGCTACTGGACTTCTCCAGATGCCTTCTCAGTAACAGTCAATGTTATTGTCAGTCAATATTGACTGTCAACAGTCAATTCCTTTTAACCGCTGTGCCCCATAAGCTTGAGTTCTTTGGGATGTACCTTAGGAAGATCTCTTTGCATCTCATCCGTTTTGCTGATGGCTTACACAAATTGCATCCAAGGAGATAATTTGCAGATTATGCTGTTCTTGTGAGCTGAACATTCAAAGCTCTTCCATCTAACCTGTGTTCTCTGGCATTTTTGTTGCTAAGTACAAAGCATAAAAGTCTTCCATAGTGGGGTAAGAGTGTGAGGAAAAGCAGTGCAACTTCTCTTCCCTCCTCAGGGTAAAATTTTGTTGCTCACCTAGCAGTGGAGAAGGGGGAGGAATCTTTTTTGGATGTGGAATAATTCTGGTTTAATTGAGAAGGAAACCTTCTGGTGGTATTTTTCATAAACTCTCAACAATTTCACCTTAAGGCAACCATGCTGTTGTCTCACATTTCAATAGGGGAAGATTAATTTTCAACACCTACTCAGGGCCATGTTCCTTAGAGCTGGTGTAGGAAGTGTAATTCATATCTCCCAATGCCAGCTGATCCACCTTTCTTCACTTCTTTTCCTTCCCAAGCGGGATGGGAGGAGGCACCATCATCTCCCAACACTGATTTCTGCCAGTTGCACCACACAGTCTTGAGTAAGAGGGTACACATGCAGTTTTAGTGTATACATGCAGTGTAATCTGCAATAGCCGGAAACTGAAACCACCTTTGGAACGAAAAAAAGGAACCATGTGATTTTTGCTTTTAGCTTATTTTACATAAAGATGATAATTAGCTTAAAGACTGTTCCACACTGGTTGCATGCTGCAGTCTGTGCTGGGCTTTTTCAAAGGCTGTTTTCAGGAGTCCAGCTCAGCCAGGACCCCCTGTGAGCCCAGAACCAGAGAGTACACACTGAGGGCAAGATAGAGCAGAAATCTCTCTCCCTGCTTGACTCTCAGGAATCCCTGGGAAGCAGCAGCCTTGGCTGAGGTTAGTCTTGGAGAATATTCACCCTTTCCCCTGAGCCTGAGTCAGAAGATATGCTCCAGTGTGACCAGAAGTGAAGGCAGAAGTGTGTGTTGTACAGTTCACCAGAGCTGCTGTCTTTTGAATCCCATGGAGGCAGCCTGCAGGACCCACTCCGTGTTTAACCTCCCTGTGCTGAGCCTCCCTGTGCCAAGGGCTGTTGCTGGCTAAAGGTGGCCCTTCTGCCAGAGCTGTGAACACAGCATGGATGCAGACAGGGTTCCTGGAGGATACGTTTAGTTAAGCGCTCTTCTCAGTTTGATCTGATTTATGTAATGCATCCGACTGTGTTTTTAAAAGATAAGTAAATAGTTTTAACTCCTACTGTAACTGTGAAAAGCTGGTATGACTCTTCTCCGGAGTAGTTTCAGTGATGGTGGGAGGGAAGAAATTATGCCACCATTGAAAGGACAAGATGGTGCCTGGGTTTGGGTCACTACCACCTCAGCAAGCCATACGGGTAGGAGAGAGAATGACCAAGTAGTAATGATTTTGTGCCCCAGCTTCACACTGAAGGGCTGCTGGAAGCAGGCACAGCCTTTCTTCTGTGTGCCCATGCTGGGATTGGATTTGCACAGCTCATTGCACGCACAGATTGAGTGCACTCTGTGGTAATGCCAGTGAGATGGTGATAATGGTGGGGTCGAG
Source organism: Pardalotus punctatus (assembly GCA_013400915.1). Lineage (NCBI taxonomy): Eukaryota > Metazoa > Chordata > Aves > Passeriformes > Pardalotidae > Pardalotus > Pardalotus punctatus. Next base: position 482,297 of record VZTX01008038.1, read on the forward strand.
TCGCTGCAGTGCTCTCCCATCACTGTGAACTGTGCAGCCCACGCAGCTGCAGCGTTAGGCTGCCACTGCAGCGATGTAGCGTGATTGCAATAATCCAAACTGCTTAAGTATTTTCCTTCTAATTCTGTATTTCTAGTTCCTCAGAGTCTTTTCCAGGCTGACCTTTTGTAGGTTTTGTCTTTTGTAAAGCTGTTTGCTTGTCACTGATCTCTAAGCAATGTAATGCCTGGGTAAATCAAACCTGCCTTTAAAAGTACAGTATTGGGGGTGGGGTGTGTCTGGATTTGTGTATGTGTGCACACATTTCTAGCTGTTGGAAATCTGAATTCAATATCATGTTAAAGATGTTGGCGATGTGCCTCTTATAAAAAAGCATCAAGTCTTGAAACATTGTTGTCTTTAAGTATCTGGAATTTTACCTGGGTATGCAGTGCTGCTGGTGAGGTCAGTGGTTTTGTGGGTGTAAGTACCCAGAGGGAAAAGGTTGTGCAAAATTCTTCAAGCTCCTGATCCTTCCTAAAGTGATTCCAGGGTTTTTTTTTAGTTTTGTTTGTTTGGGTTTTTTTTTAAGCAGAAACATGGAGATCTTGGCATGGCTTGACTGCTCTGATCATTATGGCTATTAAGTGAACATGCCACCAACACGATTGCAAATTCATACCTGTGATTATGGGGAGAAACAGCTGCTTTTGTCATCCTCCCTCCCTGCCAAATTTGTGGATGGTTTTCCATCAGATGTCTGCAATGCAGATGGCTAAATTATGCAAGGGAATCTGCAGCTGTTGTAGTTTATGCTCCCCTACACTGGTGAAGGAACTGTAAACTGCCTCATGTCAGACCTGAGAGATCCTCTTTTACATGATGCATAAGAAGTCTTTGTGTGTTACAGACTTGCATGGCAGAAAAGAATACATTTGCGTTCTTTCATGGGTGATAAGAGGGCTGGGATTTGTGTGTGTCCTTTCTGTGGCTGTGAGGATTGTGTCTCCCCTGCTCCATGTAGATACTCTGGCTTTTACATGTAGAGGTGTGAGTTCAAAGTTAACGATGGGCCACATGTAAGAAATGGCTGTTCTGCAGTTTTGAGAGGTCACTGCTGCTCTGGGATTAAGAATGGAGAAAGCAATGGTGTTATCCCCAGGTGTTAAATGTTTAGAGAGCAAAGGTGCATCTGAATTTTGTAACTTTTTTTTTTTTCTTTTCTTGAAGTTGTCTGAAAATATTCTATGAGTATTCTGAACTGCCAGTGGCCCACTTGCTGAAAGCAGGACATGCTTTGTGCTTCAAATTCATTTTCTCATCAGGCTAATGGAGGTATTTTTGGTATGCAGCTATAGATGGATGTAGAGCTGGCATGATACAATAAATAGCTGGTACATGATAACGGTATTCAAGCGGTGTGTTGATGACAGAAATGTAATGATTCTTTAAAATCTTTATTTGCAATTTAGTTTACCTCTAGGGTTCTTCATGTCAGAAATTGCTTCTTCACAACTGCCTGAATCTTCTCTTTTATCTTTTGCTTGTCAGGCACACTTCAGATCCTCAGACAATGCTGTCTTGAAATGAGAGGACATGACCAAAAGCATGGCATTTATTTATATAGTCATAATAACCTGAAAGAAGCAAACAGGGAATGGCAGAGAGAAACAGAGATTTATATTCTTGGGACAGCACTAAGATAGCATATGCAGGAGCTTAGCTGGAGATGCTTGAGTGGTAAAACTTGGTTTTAAGTAGAAGTACTTGTATTCATTTCTGAAAAGATTTGGAGCAAATGTGTGTTTTGAGTCTTTGCCATTGTGCCAAACAGGCTGCTGTACACAAATACAGATATTTCCTTGGAAAAAAAGTTGCTTGATATGTTTGTTAGCCTTTCCTTTGTCCATGTGCTGCTCACCCTTTCCTTTCAGCATTGCACCGTCCACGCTTGGCCTTTGCCCCTACATTTCCATGTGGTCACACTCTGCAAAGGACAAAGTGCTGAGCGAGTGCTGTCCTCTGCCCTGCATTGGGATTCTGGAGGGAAGTGACTTGTCCTCACCGAGGTGATGTGGGGACCTTTGATCACCCCTGTCTGGGGGTGCTGCTGAGCTAGGCTGTGTGACAGGGACTGCACCAAAGGAAGGAGCTGCTTATTTGCCCATCTGAGCAGTGCAAATGAGAAGATTGATTATAAATAAGTTGGGAAAGCAGAATTCTTGCTTCATGTAGACATCTGTTTTAAAAATGGTTAGCAAGGGTGTGTACCACATGTCCCAGCACTGATTGTTGTAAGCTTTGACTTCTTTTCCCTGCCTTGTAACACTGCCTTTATGCTTAATCTGTTTGCTCTTTCTATCTGAGCCTTGGCCCTTGCAACCTGGGGCTGGTTAGCAGACCCAGGCACTGAACCTGGACTGGTTTCTGCTGCTGCATGGAGAGTGACTCTGACCTGCTTCTCCAGGGCAGCTGCTTGTCTTCTGCAAGAAAAGACCGAGGCTGTGGGCATCCTCTTGGATAGACACCTGCAAGACCCGTGGTGTTCCCACCAGCCATGACCCACAGAGGCTCAGAGGTGGCAGTGCTTGGAGCAGGCACAGGACATCCTTGTACTGACTGCAGCCTTTCTTCTCACCTGGCATCCAGCAAGTCGCTTCCCTTGCTTAGTCTTTTAATGTCAGTATACTCTTAACAGGACAGTGCATCTTCTAAATGCACATCTGTCACAGGTGCCCACTGCAGACCTGTGGGCTCCTTCCATTGTCCCAGCAGCACACAGGAGCATCTGGGCTCAGGGCCTGTCGGATTTTTGGTATTTTCCCACTCATTTTATGAACAGGAAGCATCTAAAACTAGAGGAGCTTAGCACAGAGGCATGGAGCTGCTGCTGAACAACCTAATGTAGCAATCAAAGGAGAGGCAGTGACCTTGGAATTCATTTAAATAACTTTTCATTGGCCTTGAAAATTTAATAGCAATCTTCACAGGATTATTCAAAGACAGGATAAATAATCATATGAGAGATTAATTGATTTGCAGTTTGTAGGCCTGACTTGTAATTTGTATCTCCCCTTTTCTGCAATGGTAGGTGAAAGCAAGCTCACAATAGCAAAATTCTCATAAAGACAGCCAGAAAAGTGTCATTTGTTGTGGGAGAAGCTCTTAAGATTTGTTGTCCTTCTCTCAGGTTCAGTTTAATGTGGTGACTTTTGTTCCAGGCTGATATATCATGCTGTCCCTGTGACAGGGGCAGAACAAGCATTCATGATAAAGATTTGAAGACTTCAGTTTGCATTTAAGTGCCTTTTAAAGATCTGATGCTGCTTCCCTTTATTTTAAGCATGAGTGAGTTAGCTTTGTGGCAGTCGGTAGTGCTGTGTCTGTGTGATGTTCATGGAAAGAATCTGGAACAGTGACATTTCATGGTCTGGATATCTTGAACCAAAATATTACTTACATGAATTTCAGATGCTTTGGATATTTCTTCATTTCCTGGGCAAAATGTGCCTGGGTTGTTGGTTTGATATTTTTTCCCCTCTGCATAGCTTTGTGAAAACTCCGGTTGTTTAATGCCTTTGGTTGATCAGATCTAATTAATGATTGCAATATAATTGTAATATAGTGTAGATTGTAGCTAGAGCACAGTATGAACCTTGCTGTGGCTAAAGGACATACTGTGTAAAGCCCACCAAGGTGAAGTTAGCCCTGCAAAAAAATATTGTTTGTACAAATTTGGGCTACCTAATTCAGAGAGGTTCCCAGGTATCTGAGCTGGGAGTTGAGATGCCCTTTGTTAAAAGGGAGGAAGAGCACAAAATGAATAAAGTTCCCTGCACCTAAAAGGAGAAATAAATCAACTTGGGCAGGTGTCAAAGGGATCTGTCAGCCCCTTACACAAAGCCATATGCCTGCAAGTTTTCCGTGGGTGGCAAATAAATCATTTTGCCAGCCTCTTTTGTGCTTTTAACCAAGATAAGCAGTGCTGAGACAGTAACTCTTCCTCAGCCTCTCTCAGCTTCTTCCTGAACTCACCTGTGAAGTTGTCACATCAGGTTCCCAGCATTCTCAGACCACTGTGTAAAATTAAAGCAAAGCTTTCTCCCCTTGTTCTGCTGCTCCTACCACATTATTGTTTTTCGCTTAGAAGAATGGTATGGGGCTCTTTAATGCTGCGGTCTCTGTGCCGATGACTCAGTGTATGGACTGTAGCTGGTGTTTGAACTGGAGTTTGGTCTGAGATCAACTGCTTCGGTGTTTGCTGTAATTCTTAAGTGAGATTTGCAGTTGTTATTCAAATGTGTTCACCCTGCCCTATAAACATGCCCTGAAAGTGTTCCATGGTGTGCTGTGGTGGCTGAAGCTCTGTTTGCCCTGGTGAAGTTACTTACACCTGGATGTCTTATGGCCTCTTGGCTGCAAACACTCTTCGACTTTGTGCTGTATAAAACATGCTTGTCTGGTTGAGTTCAGGCTCAGGTTTGTGTCTTCTGGCTTCAGCAGTCATCCCATTAGAGGGAAACAAAGCAGTGCTGAGGTTCAGAGTCTTTGGTTTATTTTCTTTTGGACGGTGGTGTAAAAATAGCCTCAGCCCTGTTACCCATACACCTCAGAGTTAGCTTTTGCTGGAGTGCATTGAAGCACATTTCTAACCATATCTTCTGCTACAACTTCCAAAAGCTCAGCAAAGTCTGGGCTTTCAAGTGCCCATTCCAACAATAACAGCTCAGGGAAGCGAGCTGGCTGCTGCTGCAGACGAGGGCGATGCGCAGCGAGGCATTGCGCTGGGACTGCAGCGGACCGGGCAGGCGAGGGCAGAGCCTTGCCCCAGCTCCTCCTGTCAGACCTCATCTTGCCATGCCAGGTGTCCCTCCTGGCCACTCCGTCCCTGTGCACTGTCCCAGCAGGGGCTGTGGGTGTCCCAGTCCCTTGGGGACAGGGAAGGGGCTGTCATGGAGGCCCAGCATCGCACTGGAGGTGCTGAAGTGTAACTTCACATTGCGGCAGGAACCTCACCTGGGCCTGAAAGTTCAGCCTGCCTGCAAGCAACTGCACCGCTGAAAGCAGTTTAATTTACACCCAAATAATTTATTCTAAGTCTGCTTTTCTCACTCATGCATTCATTTTACTTTATTGTAATGTCAGCACTTAGCAGTGAAGTAATGGCAGATCTCTGGAGAACTTCACACAAGCGAGAAAGCACCATTATCTCAGCTTTACAGACCCCGCTTATGTTGGGAACATATGTGGTGGTGTAATTACACTGATGTGATTAAATCAGTGCAAATCCTTGCTAGAGGGACATGCTGCACCACTGTAAAGCGGGACTTATTATCAGTGCAGTTGAATTCAAATTATATTACTCTATTAAGCTGTGCTAGTGTAAGCCTCCACTGAAAGTCACAAAGTCACGTGAGCAGCTGTGTTGTTTCTTTTTAAAGCAGATAAAGATTTGGAAACTGAAATGGGTGAGGTTGTGCCTTGCCCAAGAGCATGCTGGAATCAATGGGCTTGACAAATGTTTATAGTATTTTTTGTAAGGGAAGAGGTGTGGGTGTGAAATCAGGGAGTTATTATTATTATTATTGTTATTTTAAATTCTTTGTTTAAAATATTGTGGCCATTTTGGAAAAAATCCTATATCATACTAAGGCTTTACAAATATATTAAGTGAAATGCATACAAAATGCTAGTAAATCTTTACCACATGGTTTTGTATTTTGATAATGGCTGGATGGGTCAATGAATAGCCTTGGTGTATACAACATAATTGGATGATTTTTTTTTTTTTTTTTGGCAGGGTGTGGGCACTGTAAGAAAATGAAGCCAGAATATGAGAAGGCTGCAGAGTTTCTCCATGTAGCCAGTGATGTAAGCTAATTTCCTTTATTTTATCCTTCAAATAATCAGTAATAAATAACTGGAGTAATAAAAGTGACTTTTCTCCCTACAACGAATTCAGCTGTTCTCATCCTCCCACAGGACCCTTCAAAATGTGCTTCCAAAGTACAGTCTCATCGCTAATGCATGAGCCCTGCCAAAGTCTGAGAAAGAACATTCTGTCTTGAATGAAAACAAAATCGAAAAATGTTTATGTATTCTGCTGTAGGCCTTATACATAATATGATCAAATCCAAAAATGGATTTTTTTCCCCTTACTTAAAGGCATTGAATGTGAAGAAACATAGGCTTTTATTTATGAATTAGATTTGGAAAAAAACAAAAGGGGTTGATCCCTGTTTCAAATACTCTGTTTTTAATGGTTGCATCACTCCATTAGCTTCATCTTAAGTGCTCCATCAGCATGGCTGGAGAAGAGAGATCCAATAATACAAGTATTAGTGTTATTGATTCAGTCTCATGCTGTGTATGCCATGCAGGAGGAGAAACAGAATTAGTCTCCCCCATACTTTAAGCATCTTCTGTGGAGACATCCAGAGTTCCTGTATTGCTGTTGGAGAGGGAGGAGATGAAAAAAACAAAGATCCGATGAATCACACTCTACAAATGCCTGTTCTTCTGTGCCTCTAAAGGTGGTCCAAGAAAAGATGCCCATGAATTAGGGAAAGATGAATTTGCCTTGAAGTAAACTTGCTTTTAGCAGTGCTTGCTTCTTCTGGGAGAAATTGGGATTTGTGGGAGGAAATGCAACTTCTGGGAATGACTCTTAAGTGTTATAAAGTGAATTATTTACAGAGAATCTTATCAGAAATGAGAGGGGAACAGGTAACACTGTGGTTACGTTTAGTCCATAGTATGTCCCTTTCTGGTTTTGCATCAGTCCTCGGTGTCCTTCTGTGTGTTTGTGCACAGAATTACAGAATTAATCAGGTTGGAAACGACCCCTGAGGACAAGTTCAACCTGTGACTAAACATCACCATGTCAATGAGACCACGGCACTGAGTGCCCCATCCAGTCTTTCCTTAAACACCTCCAGGGATGGTGACTCCACCATCTCCTCAGACAGCCCATTCCAATGTCTAATCGCCCTTTCTGTGAAGAAATTCTTCCTAATGTCCAACCTAAACCTTCCCTGGCACAGCTTAAGGCTATGTTCTCTCATCCTAGCGGCAGCGAAGGCACCTCTAGCCCGTGAGTGATTGTCTCCAAGCCCACTGTGTCTTGTTGGAGGGGTCTGTGTGTGTGGCTGGGATTTACAGTAACTGATTTCTGTTTCAGAGTCCGGGTGTCCTTGCAGCAGTGGATGCTACTGTCAACAAGGCACTGGCAGAAAGATATCACATCTCAGGGTTTCCTACTTTGAAGTATTTTAAGGATGGAGAGGAGAAATACACTCTGCCACACCTCAGAACAAAGAAGAAGATCATTGACTGGCTGCAAAAGTAAGCTTTGAGGGTTTTGAGGTAATACTTGGGTTCCTGGTTAGTGACTCTTGCAGATAGCTTTGGTGGGGAACTAAACAGAGCTTCAACACTGCCTAAATCCCTTGCTAACAAACAAAACTAAACTGAGTTCCAGTATTCAAACCCACAGAAACATGTATGTTAATTATGGTCTCTAATACATCAAATCCTTTATTTGCTGTGGGGCTTGTAATAGTTGTCCCAGTATTTTTTTCCCAAAATAAATAATTTTCAAATATACCTTAAGCCTTTCACCAGAGAAAGAATAGCAATGGCTCTGAAAAATAAACACAACATTTGTTGTTCCCTCTTTATACAAAGCAGCAGATCTCAGTGTTAGTAACTGAATTTCTGCAGTTGTACTTCTCTCTTTCCAACATTTCAGAGCCAGTGCCTAGAATTCCACCCATGTGGGGCTGAAGGAAAGCCAGCGAGACCAACAAAACCAGCACTTTTGAGTGCACTAACCAACTTTTCTTGGGTGGTGTGCTGAAATATGCAGAATTAAGTTTGAAATGAAAATGATGACAATAATTTCACTTCAAATTAAATTGCTGATACAGTTCTCTCTTCAAGTATGCATTATATAATATGCATGTATGTAAAAGTATGCATATATATATATATTAAAAAATATGCATTTTCTTTAGGTACTGTAAGCCTAATGTATTTTGTGCATTAGTCAAGGGGAAGAAAACCTGTCAGAGTTTCGTGAATTTTTTAATCATTCAACTGTTACATGCAGCTGGCGTGGGAAATGTAATCTTTATTTTCAGTCTTATTTGGTGGAGGAGGAGGTTGCATGGGGTTTTTTCCTTTCCTCTTTTCCTTTTCCTTTCCTCTCTTTTCTCATTACATCTCTCCTTCAAATCAGGTAATAGATACGGTCTGGCAGTATCTTTGTAGCATGTTGAGAAGCTTTATCTGTATTTTACTTTTAGACATGGTACTCCCATGGCCTCCCTGCCCACGCAGGCTCCAGGCTGCTGTATCCATATTGTATGATAAGTCATTGTCCTCATTTCACTGCTTTGCTCGACTCTTTTGAGCACAGTGTAATTTGTAGTGAGTTAAACAGTCAGGCTGATGCTGCCTGTACATACTGGCAGGTGAATAAGCAATGAGGAAGAGGGAAGGGGTGTTAATTCTTCTGGATCCTGCTGTGCCTCTGGAATACTTTTGTCTGCAGCCTCAGCTAGTCAGCAGCACAGGTGAAGCCCAGACAGCTTGTCTCCTGCTCTTGGCTCCTGGATGTTCTCCCAGCTAGAGATGCATTAGAATAACATCCTTGTTTTCTGACCAGGAATAGAATTGTCACAGCTGCTGTGAAGCTGGTGGAAATGGAGATGCATCTGGGGTGCTGGCTGGTGATAAAAATGCAGCTTGTGTAGACCTGTTTCAGTGGGTGGTCTAGGTGCAGCCCCGTGGGTTTTGGCTCTGGCTCCTCTCTGGTGACTGTGCTGCCACACTAGGTTGTTACCAGTTCCTGGGTAGCTTATTCCAGGTCAGCATGGAAAAGTTTGTGTGAGAGTAAGTCGCAGCTCTATAACTGTAATCCATGATAGCTCACAACAACTGTGTTCATGGCAAGATTCAGTCCATCTAACTCTTTCTCTAACAACTGGAAGATCAGTAACAATGGAAATACAATGAATGTCCACCAAGTGACCTTGAGAAGGACTTAAAAAATTTAATTTTTCTCCTCTTGATTTTTATGTACCTGATACAACTTTAAATGGTGTCATTCAAAGTGTCAGGAAAGTCTGAAAAGCTAATTTATTACCAAGGCGACATATGAAGATCTTTATACTGTGGCACCATTCTGATGATTTTATATAAGTAATCACTATTTAAGATACAGCAGGAATGAATTTAATGAGTCTGAGAGAAGTCTGTGAGCTAGTGAATAGCAAAATTTTTGTTAGAGGCGCTCTAGGTGTGCAGGGTTGCTCTGATCTAGCCAGTATGTGCAGTCATAATTGAAACCTGACATTCTCTTTACCAAGGTAAAATATTCCAGTTCAGTCACCCCTAGTATTCCAAGTGGAACAATGCTGATTATTGCATCCTGGCTTTAATATCTGAATTCTAGAGAAGGTCATTAAATTCTTTCCAGAAGTTTGCATGATAGTGATGAAGAGTACAAAAAGGATATTTGAATGGAAGATGCTGTTCTGTATCAGTTGCCTTTTGATTCCGCCTGCTTGCTGTTCTCCTCAGTTCGTGCCTGTGGATGATACAGTGATACAAAACAATGTTTTTTCCATACAGATGTCGGATGCAATGTAGTAAGTCTTTATTCAGCATTTCTACTCATATGCCTGTCTACAATCACTTAAATTATATTTTTATTAAATTCCAGAAATTAACTTGCATCTGTTTTACTGTTGCCCGGTGTTGGAAATATTGAGTATGTCTTTCTACTGCACAGGCACCCTGAAGGATTTTTTGCATCAGTTCCCTCATGCTAATTATGACCAGGATGATGCTGCCCCTTTATCTGCTTCCAGAAACATTTTCAAACCAATTTCATTGTCTTTCTTTTCTAGTCCTGAAGCACCACCTCCCCCTGAGCCTGCATGGGAAGAAAAACAGACCAGTGTTATCCACCTTGCTGGAGAAGACTTCAGGGAGTCCTTGAAGAAGAAGAAGCACACCCTTGTCATGTTCTATGCACCATGTGAGTAAATAAGCTCTCTGTGTGGATGGGTTTTATAAGCCCTACATTTATTATGAAATCCTGAATTAATTCCTTCACTGTCCCCAGACTTCTAAGGGTAAAGAGCTGATTCTGAATATAAATGCATGGGAGCATCATTGGCACCATCATTAGTATCTTTATAAATAGAAACAAAACAGTATATAATGGTTATATTCTTTAATGCAGACACCAAATCAGGCAGCAATACAAAACCAAAACACATTTATTTTCCTCTGCTGCATTTTATGGTCCATATAACAAAATGTGACCCTTTATAGTAGCACAGTGGACATGGAGAGCCTGATTCATTAGTGCAGCACTTCAGTAGTGAAATCAATACAGTAGTGTAGGAGGAATCAGTCCACAAGGCGGAGAACAAATTCTCATGGAATAAATTTTGTCTGCAATAAATCTGCATTTAAGTCTCCACTGGGACTAGGGGCATAGCTTCCTCCTCCCAGATTGTTTTGCATGCATCACATAATCACTTTGTTTTTGAAGCTCCTGAGAATATTTCTAGAGAAGTTTGGAATCAGGCCCTTTGTAAATAAGATGAATGAGAGGGACCTCTTCTGTTTTCCGGTGCTGTCCCAGAGAAAGGCAGACCAGGTGAAAGTTTGTAACTTGTGAGGGGTTTATCAAAGGGAGAAGATAATCCAGGTATTTAATATTAGATACTATTAACATGCATTTATAGCACCATGACTCAGCCCCCCCAATGCAAAAAAAATTTCTTCTGTATCACATGGCCAGCAATTAATGGATAACCTTCAGATAAACAGTTACCAACTTGTTCCTATTGAACTGAAGGTATTTTCCATAAAGAGAGAAAAAGGTCCTTAATGTTAATCAGGCAGCCCCTTGTTTTGCTTTTCTGTTAGAGAATTAAACATGAATGCTTTGGGGCTCCCACGACGGGATGTGGGAGAAAGGAGGGGTGCAATTCAGGAGGGAGATTTCTGGATGGTTGTAAAAGAAAACGGAAGGGGACATAATCCCTTCTCCACTCCAGTTCCCACCACCTATTGACTAAAAGTTGCCCATGTGCCAGGAATTTCTGATTCATGGACCTTGGCTGGTTAAGAGCAAAATGTAATTTTAAAATCAAATGATTGCACATGAAATGGTAAGATTTAGGAGTTCTCTGTCTCTTGAGTTCTCTTTACCCCATCAGTGACTTTCTGCATAAGAGAGATTTATTTCACTTTTGGTTTTTAGCTGCATCTTTTTAAGGCATTTTGATTCTTGGTCTTTTTTAAGGCCATGTTTTAAGCAAAGGCTCTATGTGTGACAAGTCTGCAGCTCCCGGGGTTGAAAGCATGAGGCAACTTGCCTGGTGGGCTAATTTTTTGCAGTTTGACTTCCACCCTTCCTTCAGAAGGGGTGAGTAAAGATCAGCCTGGCCCTGTCTGTATGATATAAACTGTTGGGTCCTTTGAGGCTGCACTTCAGACACATATTTGCACTGTTTTTGACACAGTGCTGTATGAGACCACCTATATACAGGACAGAGAGGTGTTAACTGGAGCCCTGTCTGGCCTTCCCGTGACTCCTAAGACAGCGTTGCTGTTGTGCTGTCAGTACGTGGGTCATGCACAGTTTCTGATTTGTCGGATTTGTTCTCTCTAAATGTGGAAGTGTCTGTGAGCAAAGCAGACAGCAGGCACAGACAGGGAATACAAGCCTGCACTTTGTTGGGTGCAGGAGAAAGTACCAGATGAATATTTTAGATCTCCGTTTTCTATGAAATAAACATTAATGCCGTAGAATAATTAGAATTATTCAAATCATTATATTTTTTCAGCTTTCTGCAGTGATAATGTGCCTCCTGAAAAATGTGATAGATTAGCTTTTATTTACCATTTTCTGAGTCTTGAGACTTCTTGGAGCTTACATTGCCAATTAATCTTAACTTGCTTATTTTAGTGCAGAAGGAACACTGCTAAAATTTCAAGGTCCCATTACCTCAAATAATTTTCTTGTTCTATTCAGATCCACATCTTGGGTCAGGGCAGACTCACAGTATGCTACTCCATTCACTTGTGACTCTGTGGCAGTATTTGTTACACTTACACATATGCTGAGATATTTTAAGATTGGGGGGGTGTGTATACATGCGTATATAAAGTATGTTTATATATAAATATTTATGCTAAGAAATGTATCTCTCATCTGTCATTAGAATTTAGAGCAGAAAGTTGAGTATTCTGACCTTTGTCAAGCTTTCAGCTAGAGTGACAAACCTTTAGGCAAAGGCCACAGATATATATCTTAGATGCAAATTCAAATGAGATCTGGCTTTTCTGTGGCAGCTTCCAGTCCAAATTACTTAATATGTATAGGAGAACCACCAATCTGCTGCTGTGCCGATAACTCAGGACTGAGCTGAGCTGGGCGTTAATGGTACTGAACAGTGCTTCACAGTGATTTAGCTCTGGCAGAGAAGACTGCTACATCCACATGGAAAAGATAGGGAACTCATTACTCGGTCTCCTGGAATATGGGTGAAGTGTGAAGGTTATTCCTCATTCCTGTGGAATCTTTTAAGGAATTGAAACTCTTGAAATTAGCGGGGGGAAAAAGTCCGCTCCTGCGGACTTGACACTCACAGAGATCTTGATTTCACATTCCTGTTCCTGCCTGGTGGCATCTGTGTGTGCTGTAATGACTGATTTGGGGCAGAAGGCAGGAGTAGGGGCAGGTCCCCAATACTGACTTGGGAAAAGGTGCCTGCTGCAGAAAACCCAATGCTACTTGTGCCAGTAATGACCTGGGACCAGATCTTCATCTGGATTTCCTTTGGATAGGTCAGTACCATGCCACACAGGCTTGGGCTGTGAGCTGGTGTGTGTTAGAGCTGCTCAGGGACAGGACTTGGAGCAAGCTGCTGGCATCTGTGCTGCACAGCACGTGGCCCAGCTCTTCTCTGGACTCCTGTGCAGCTCCTGAGAAGATGTAATTGTCATCCCACTCATGTACCTTTAAGGTCAAATTGACTAAAAAAAAGAGGAAGACAAGAGTACCATCTGCAGAAGGGAAGCATGAAGCCACAGGTGTTTGTGGGGGCTGGTGTGAGGGGTTGGAGGAGTATTTCAAAGCAGTAGGATTAATGCACCAGCATTTGAGAAGCATCTGGGGAGAGTTTATGGGATTTGGGTCTGCATTTTTTCCATCATCCAGTCCTTGGAGTACTGGATTCCATCAGCTACTCCAGGTTTTCTTTCATAACTGTTTGGCTTTGTCCAGAAATGGGGAGAGGAGACAACTAGTCTGAGTATGGTTTGGAGTGCACAGAGCCTGGTATGTGGAAGATTGGGATTTGGGGGCAGTGGGCCATATTGGGAAGTGAGCCAAATGGACAGGAGCAGTTAGACTGCAGTGCTGAACCAGCCAGGGTCAGGAGGGCAGTAGCTGTAGGTCTGTGCTCTACAGCCAGGCATCCCGGGCTGACCCTTTTGCATCAATGCCTCTTCTGAATCAGTGCCCTGACTTTTCTTTCTCTTATGTCCTCTCTGTTCATATTGCTTATCTGGATGTGTTTTATCTGCATTTTTACTTTTTATGTGCTCTCTCCACTCGGTTATTCCAGATAATTGAGATTTGACTTTGACAATGCATTAAATTTTAACCTCCTACTACTGTAGCACTGAAAACTGTGCAAAATAGAAGCAGTTGGTTGTGATTAGTTGTCAGAATCACAAAGGGTAACAAAAGTTCCAGTAAATAATGTCTTTGCAGTTGGAGATGTTTTTGCTGCATTACTCAAACAGAATTAAGGGGAAAAAAGGAGTGATTGCAGCTAGGTGAGACTCTTCTCTGCAGTGCCCAGGGACAGGACAAGAGGCAGTTGGGTCAAATTGATCCACAGGAAAGTTTGCTTAAACACTTAGAGGAAGTGATTTTTTTTATTTTTACTGTGATGGTGGTTTAATAGTTGAACAGGTTGACCCAAGAGGGGTCCATCCTTGGAGATATTCAAAACCCAGCTGGACACAGTGCTGGGCAGCCTGCTGTAGTTGACCGTTTTGAGCGAGGGAGTTAGACTAGATGATCTCCAGAAGCACCTTCCAACACAACAATGCTCTATTTCTAGGAATAGTTGTACTGGAGTTTGAAATACACAGTGGGGTTTGGGGTTTGATTTTGTTGATTGTGGTTTGGGTTGTTTTTCCCCCTTCTCATCCAGTTCTGATTTTCTCTAAACGGGAAAGGCTTAAATAACACCCCTTGCTAATTCTTGCACAGAAACAGAAAACATCCACTTGTGAATTATAGGAATGAGAGACCAACACATGAAAACACATTCGTGTCATTTTTTGGTTGAGATGGCTGCTTCCAAAGAGACTACAAAAGTGTGTCAGAAAGGAATTATATATAATAGACCAGTCATTAACAGGTCCAGATGATGGGGGGGAGGGCACTCTGTGTTCAGATTGGTCACTTTTAATGGCCTAGGCATTAAGGACTCGGCATTGAGCAAATTCATTCAGTTTCTACTTTTAATGTCAACACACGAGTTAATAAGCACTCTTAAAAACTAAAGACTTTCAGCAGCAATGGGAAGTAGTTGGGGGAAAGTGCTCCCTTTTAATGGTTCATAAGAGTGGAAGTTGCCAATGTTATTAGCTTGCCAAATGGCCTCAATTTGTGGGACTCAACAGGGTTTGCAGCATAGGTATTTTTAATAAATGCTTTGCTGGGAGCTGATTTCCGGTTCTGTGTTCAGCACTGAAACTTTCACTTCACTGGAATTAATTTCATCAGCTGGAAAAAGTTATTTTCTGGTGAAGCCTGACCCACAAGGGTTACCTAGAGAGCACCCAGAAATAAACCATCCTGAGGATGGTTTTAATGAGGTATTTTTGGATGGAGCAAGTGCCTGTACTGCTACAAGAAGATGTGCAGTTAAAGACATCAGCCTCCTTGGTTCTCCCCTTAAACTTTTTTGTAGGGTTTTTCTTTCAGGGCTGGAAGAAGTGAATGTGGGTGACTAATCTGTGTTGCAGCTGGTAAAGTCCCAGAAGACTTTGGGTTGTTTTTTGAGCCATTAAAAAGCTGTGTCTTGATATAAGCTGTTTGTGGGAGATGGTACCTGACTATTGTTCTGATGAAAAACAAAGAGAGTAAAGCAGGAATATTGACATCTTTGCTATCTGATGGGTCAGCTCCTGGCCACCATTAAGAAATAAGTGGGAAATCAGATAGGACTTTCTTCAGCAGTAAGAAATCAGACAGGGATCTGACTAAATGAGTTGAGCCCATCCCTGTGTGTTTCATCAGGAGTGCATAAAATGCTGAGTGCTAAGCAAAACTGCATTCATTTTACCCACAGACTTTTTTCAAAATATTAATTATTCTGTAGCTTGGTATGCTCCTTTTCTGTGTTTTCACAACAAAAAACCTCTTCATTTCTTCTGTCCAAGTTATGCATCAAGGAATATACAATGACAAAAAAGACTTGGCTGAGAGTCCTTGCCCAGGTGGGTCACACTGTGTGTACAGAGGGTGCACATGGTTTTAGCTACTAATGCTGACAGTCAGGAGGGCAGTGTGCTCCTCCAGCCCTGGAACCCAAGCTGTCATCAAAAGGCTGTTCTGAAGGAAGAAGTAATGTTTTCTTTTCATCCTTCCTGTTTTTCAGAGCAGGCTTGGACAAAGCTGCTTGCACCATATCTCAGTCTCTGCACAGGCAGTTTTGGTGAGATAATGCTGTGTTTTGGCTAAGCTGCACTGCTGTAGCGAAACATGGCAGGTTTTATTGGCCATGAGGCCTCAGCCTGTGGCTGCTGGGCCTGAGATGAGCAGTCTGGGTCTCTGCTGGGTCACTCAGCAGACTTGGGTGGCACAGTTCTGTGTGAAGTATGCACAGAGGGGGAGAACATACTTAACAATTGAGTTTATGAGTTCAGATGTGCAGAGCAAAGCAGCAGCACAGATGAATTTAGCGTCCAAAGATGGCCTCGGATTGGCTCCCACCAAGAGGTTTTCCTGTCACTTGCAAGCACATCTTGTTAAGTTTTGATTAGGAGGCTGTATCAAAGAGCCTGAACAAAATGTGCGTGTTTGTAAATGAAGCTTAAGCTATCAAAAAATTATTAAAAACATGCTGAACAGAAAGAATCCCTTTCAAGGCAAAAACCCTTGCAGGAAGGATTTTCTGGTTGTTGACTGAAGTAGAGGTGAGGTCTGGATCCTCTGATAATGAGGTTTTAAATCCTGTGTGGGCTGGCACTGCAGAATTTTGATATGTTAGCTCTGCCACTAACTGCTTTTTCTCCTGAATCTGAGGTGCTCTTGTTACGGGCATGTTACCGAGGGGTGTTCCTGTCGGTGTAAATAGTGCTGATGCCACAGAGCCCCTTAACAGGCTGGGGTTGATAAAGGATGAATTCATAGAATGGTCTCTGCAATCAGGCTGGCAGAACTGCTCCTAGCCCCAGCGTTTGTGCCGAGGAGAATAATTAGTACTGAGAGAACAGTTTGAGCTGCTCCCAGTTCAGAAGCTGAGGTGCTTCCCCAGACTGTGTAGCTGTCACAAAGTGCTCAGAGGTGGCTGTGGTGGGCCCATAGCATTAAACTAAAATTTGTTGGGGTCATCCAGCTTCTCTTGTTTTGTAACCCTGAAATGTTACAGCTGCTTGTTTTGTGCAGAATATTGCCTGTATAGAAACAGCTCCAGCTTGTGAGAAGGGGAGGGAAGTGCATGCTCTTGCCCTGTGAAATTCTCTCCTCATGGACTCACAGCTATGTTGCTGCAGCTGTGTTGGTTGGAGGCTATGAATATGCCACCCACCTTTATGCATTGTCACAAAACCCATCTCCACTAAGACAGATGCTTTTTTTGGTGGTGTGTAACATTGTCTTAACAGGAGCTGCTTTTAAGCATCAGCACAGCTGAAATTCCGGTGCTCTGCTGGCTGTTGCTAGCTCAGCAGTGTATCTTCTATGAGTTATGTCCACTGGTATGTCAGATGGCAAAATTATTCCATCTGCTCTTTAACTGTGTTTGCAGTTAACCGGGGCTGATGCTGACTTGGTTAACTGCTGCAGCCAGCTTTGTTTGAGTTACACAGGCCAGGGACCCAGGGAAAATGCAGGTCTGCTGGAACTGGTGCTCAGGTTTGTTCTGGGTGTAACTGTTCCTCTTTAACCCTTTCTGTCCAGAAGTGACTTGTACAGCTTTCCATCTTAGAGGATTGCTAGTTGCCAAATGCTGAGTGCTGGCATGCCATTGGTAATTCACCACAGTCAGTCATATCCTTGCTTTTTGTAGTGGATAAAACAATGCAGGAATTTTGTGCTGAGTCTTTTTACTCTCCTCACTTTGCAATTTGTCCTGTTCTAATGACTTTCTTGCTGCTGTTGAAATTTTTCATATCTCAGACTATGGTTTCCAAATAATTTGGGTTTTGTATGTTTTGCTTCATCTGTATACCTCCAAAGTGCTACAAAATAAGAGTTCAGATAGCTTCGGAAAAACCCAACGAAATCCACCAGCAGGCTGTGAAATTTGGAGTAGTTTGCCTGTTGTTAAGAATAGTAAGACAAGCCTTGGTTGACCTGATGCTTAACTGAAAACCTCATAACCTTCTTCAAATCCAAGAAATCCCCCTCTTTCAATTACTAATATCTCGAGTCTTAGAAATATTATACTGTGGTGTCGGGTCATGTCATAAAATGAGCTCTGGGTCCAGATATTCAATTAAAAGGCCCTCCAGTTCTCTACTGGTAAGACAAAAATGAATTAACCTTTCAGTAACATCTCCAAATGCCTTTCTCAAATCTGCCTGTGGATTCAATAACTTCTGTAGCCACACGAATTGCATTGGTTTAAGCAGTATACCCTTTTTCAGCTCTTATCTGTGCAATTACTGGCTGTGGCCTGTCTTTCCTTGATTGACCAAGTAATATTCTTCTTTTAATTCTAGTTAATCACTTGGAACTCTTGAAGTGGAAACAGGCTTTGCTTCACTCTGCGGTGTACAAGCTCCCGGGCTGGCTCTGATAGCTGTGCAGTGTTGCTGCTTGCACTTGCTCAGAATTGCAGTCATTTAAAAACCAATAACGGAGGGCACTATCTACCCCTGTTATTTAAACGGTGATGATTTCAAGCAGAGATGGGGAATTGGAAAGTCATTCTCTACTCTGCACTTTGCATGCTGAGGGCTCCATCCTGCCACGTGCTGAGCCCTCTGAGGCCCTGATGGTTTCGCAGCTGAACAAATGGAGTCAGCACCTTGCAGCCCGGCTCCCCGTCAGAGCAGGATTGTGAACCCTGTGAGTCACTTAACCTCTTCCTGACTCTATTTAACCTTGGATGTAATGACAGAGGGGGATAATCACGTCTGTCTCTCTTAGGGGCAATTTGAAGCGTAATTAATTGATATTAGTTAAAGCATTTGAGATCACCCGTGGAGAGGTACTAAAGGAAGCCGGGGGCTGAGGGGGGAGCAGAGCCCTTTCTCATGCTGAGGGTAGAGCACAGGCAGCGCAAATGCCACGGTCTCACAAATCACTTGGCTTTCAGATCTCTAAGGAGTTGGCCAGGATTTTGTTACGAAAGTACTGACAATTTAGGTTGGTGTATTTAATATAAAAACGGTCTACATTAAAATGTGTACGTGTTTAAACTACCTCTTTGGAAAAAAATCTCATGTGAAATATATGAACACCACTTTGTTACTTTATTTATCAAGATTTTATTATGTACAAAATGCTAAAAGCACGCGCGGCAACAACAGCGGTAGGTTAGGAATCATTATGTATTAACGATGGGCAGAAGGTACAAGGTAGTGCTTTCTGAAGTCAGAATGCCCAGTCTGTGCTGCTGTAGTGTTCCAGCTGGGGTGCTCGGGTTAGGGTTGGCAGGGGCTGTTGTCCTTGCCTGACCCGCGGGGCAGCGCTGGCCTGCTGCAGCTGTGGCCGCTCGGAGATGGTGACACGAGGACAGCCAGACCATGTCACTGCTGTAGCAGTCTCAGCTCAGCGATGCAAGTCAAGGACAGCTGCCTTCTGATCAGGTAGAGAGCCACTGTGTGAAAGCATCTCTTTTAGAAAACCATTTTCTTTCAGACTGAAAATCCCTAGTGATGGGGAATGTGAGTTTCCATCTAAATTTGACTGGCTTCAGCATGCAGCCAGCTCTGGAGCTTACTCGGCCTTTGGCACCCCGTGTGAATAGGTCATTATAATGAAATTTAGAGACTGACTTTTCTCGATTTCTATCACTTCTTAATCTTTGGCTTTAAGCTGTTGACACCCTGAGCTTCCTGACTCCCTTTGCCATGAAACGTGTCTTTCAGTCCTGTTGTTTTTCCTATGGGTCTTCTGAGCCCACTTCAGTTTGAACTCGTTGATTTGTGGACCCAGACCTGCACAGCATTTCAGAAGTGCCAGGATGAGAGAGGTCTTCTCCACATCTGCTTACTGTTTTAATTTATATATTCAGTGAAGTTCCTTTCGACAACTCCATCATTTTCTTTTAAAGCTATATCACTAGCATTGTTTGGATTTCTTTTGCTTCTAATACATTTAAAGCTCCTTATATACTTAAAACATCATTATTACCTCTGCTGACTGTAGATACTGCTTTGATGTCCATTTCCTTCCTTTATCTATTTTGTACAAATTGTTAGCTTTTGATTCATATTCATTAAAAAACAGCTTCACCTTTCTTCTATGTGCTGTGCTAATACAGCTTCCACTCTTCTAAGGAAACTGAATTAACATTGTACTGTTCAGCTGTAGAGAGGTTATATTATATCACTGGGCTTTGTAGTTTCAAATTAAACAAAGCATGAAGTAACTTAACTTAAGGGATGTTTTTTCATATTTAAGCAAGTAGAAACCTGGATTTTTTTTGGAAAGAGGACTTGATTCCTTTAGGCAATTCTGAAAATTTGCCACAATTTTATTTTAAATGTAATGAGGTGACTGTTGTACAACAGGGTGCATTGGTTTCATGCACTATTCTGGAGACATCTTTAGAATTGCCATCTGGTCCTAATACCTTTGTACACTGAAGTTTTAAGAATCTCTTTAAGTTTTACTTTTGATTCACTATCATCTCTAAATAACTCACTGGTTAAAAAAAAGAAGCCCTGTTCAATGAAAAATTGTCCATTTGAATGTAATAAAGACATGTAGGTTATTCACTAGATTGTTCCATTGCTTTGAAATCCTCTTTGCATCCCTTCTGCGTCCCATGGGACCCTGCAATTATGGAAAATGTTTTCACAGGATATTATGTCTGAGCATTTATCAAACTGCTACCACATCATATCAATTTTGTGTCATTCTTACCTGACAAATGGGTTTATATTATTTTTTCCTCAGTCTGCTTTTTGTTTAAAAAACAAAAAAATTAGTTCACAAGATGATATGAGCACTTAGTTAAATTTTTCTATTTCCCCATGTGATATCTTTGTTTTACATCATGTAACAAATGTGTTGTGGCATCATTTTGGAAATCACATCCAGCTCTACCCTGCAGTTCTTTATTTCTTCAAAGTCCTCAAAGCAGTGTTTCCATGAGGATGAAGCTCCAGCACCTTTCTGTGCCCAAATCAATGCTGGCTCATTGGCTTCCTCAAAGATACCTGGAGAAGATGCTATACCTTGAGGTTGATCCTACTGTCAGTAAATCCAGTCCATGGAAAAGAATCTGGGTTATATATTTCCCATCACTTCATCTCCCAAAAGACCCACTAGCTTTCCTTTAAACGCTTCTCTAATTAGAGGAGATTTAATCTGACTCCCTCTCCCCTCAGTGATTATGGCTCTGAGTGAAGCCTGCTTGCTTGCTTGCTTGATTTCCCTTGTCTGCTGTTCATCAGCCATTCCTCTTGAATTTTTCCCACAGAAACCATATTTCTCATATACTGGATCAGTTGAGAACTACTTGGTTTTCAAGGTGAGGAATGGGATGGTGCCTGCCGTGACTGTACCACAGTGTGCCTTCCTAGCTCCTACCAACTTTACAACATGAATGGTGGAGAAAATACTGCGTTTGTGTAAATTTTTTAATGTGTAGCACAGAGGCAAATAGAACTTTAGAATTCCTCAGCTGCGGGTGTTCTCACGTAGACCCAGAGACCTGTGGTTTAAGCAGGCAGCCCTTGTGCCCCCGCAGGTCAGGGAGAGCAGATACCACCATGGGCAGGATGGGGGTGTCCTCCAGAGAGCCAAATCCGGAGCAGAGAGGTGAGAGTGCCTGGCCAGAGCTCTATTAAAGCTGTATTGTTTGCTGATGGTGAAGGGGAAGTGGCTTCAGCAGATGCTACTGCACGTGCCTCAGATGTCAAGCTCTCTTGTTTTCCTGCCGGGTGATGAAACTGTGTTTCTGCATTAGGAAATGAAGTTATCTTGAGATGTGCAGGAGTGATTAGAGGTTTTGAGTGCCAGTACTGGGATCCTGTGGAGAGGCTGGATGTTCCAGGAGCAGGTTTCTTTCACATTTCTCAAGTCAGGCACAGGAAATGACTGTTCAGTTCACATCTGCTCTTAACCCTGTTGAGATCAAATTTGACACTGTTGTAAAAATGAGAAAAGAAAATTGTTAAAGCCCTGCATCTGTGTTAGAAGGCTCTGCTCCCAGAAGTGCTGCTTTCAATGCTGCTCAGTTAAAACTCCACTTCTTGCCCTTGTAGGAAGTCCATGTGCTTGCCATAGCATCCAAATTATTCAACTAAAATGGATTTTCCCACTTAGTCCATAGCAACTGAGAAGGGGCAGGACCTTTTGGTTCTTGACACCTTACCCACATCTTCAGATGCCACCGGTTTAATCTCTTTCTATTGCAGCCCATCTAAAAAATCCTTTGTAAGGAGGCTGCACACTTCCTATCCTCATGTACTGT
Organism: Pardalotus punctatus; assembly: GCA_013400915.1. Taxonomy (NCBI): domain Eukaryota; kingdom Metazoa; phylum Chordata; class Aves; order Passeriformes; family Pardalotidae; genus Pardalotus; species Pardalotus punctatus. The sequence goes on from VZTX01008038.1 coordinate 504,199, forward strand.
GCTCAGTACATTTCCTTTCTTTGCACTTTCGAATCTAGAAGATAGTGTTAACACTTAAAATAAATGTGTGATAGTGGGTGTGAAGAGGGAATGGGGAGAACAAGTTTTCCGTCTGTCAAAATGAAGACATCAACCTCTGCTTTTGTTTTTTTTGGCATGTGTGCTTTAAATAGAATGACTGGGTTGGGTGACTTCCAAGTGTTTGCTGCATTTGGCAGTCCTTCTAAGTTGTAACAGATGAAGTTCTGCTGTTCCATATGATGTGCTCCTTCCCCCTTTTTCAGTGACTCCTTGAAACTCCTTGGGAATTCAGTGTAGCATTCACATCTGTTCCGGGGATGGATGTCCAAGGCTAACAAAATGCCTACTGGACTTGGAGGCAGCTCTGCCAAAAGCCATATGGTTGTGTTTTAGTTTTGCGAGCACAGTGCAGTAAAGAAAGGAGGCTGGGCCAAGAGAGGAGTGAGGGGAGGAGGGATGGAGCTTCAGATGGGTAAATGAAGGTAACTTCTTGTGATTTGATATTGGATTTGGTATTTTTGTGTGGAAGAACATGCTTGTTATTTGTTGAATCATGTTCTGATTTTCCTGAGGAGTGTGGCTCGTGAAGAGCTCTTACCTGCTACAGCTTCACTAGGGGCTTAGAGAGAGGCCTTACTGTCCTGAAAGGTCTTTTATTGAGGGTTTAAAAGATGCTCTTCAGTGAAATCTTAATTTCAAGCTCAAAATCTTAAGCAAAAAAGGGAACCTGAAGGGTTTAAGTTTTTAGGAGCCTTTATGTTTTAGTGTAACAGTTGGAAGTGCTTTCCAGAAAAACTGCAGCATGTAGTTAAGAACAAGTGTTCCTGTTTTAGAGGTGCCTGATTTTTATCCATTTTCTGTTTCTGAAAGTCTTTTCAGATGTTGTCACCAGTTCTGATTTATTTGTGTAGAGTGGTGTTAACAAATCAACGAAGGCAGTCCCCCCACAGTACAGGAAATGATCCAAAATGTGTTAAGAGGCAGGCCTGACCTGCAGGCTCTTCAGTATCAGGCAGACAGGACAGACAAGTAGTGAGAGAGAAAACGGGTCACCAGAGTGGGCTGATGGACATGGGAGCAGCCGAGAACCTTAGCCTCCTCCTCCTCTTTCTTCTCTTCCTCCTCCTCCTTTTCTTTCTTGACCATTTTCTCCCAGGAAAATGCTGAACGACTCAACAAGGTTAATAGTTTGCAAGCTGTAGAGCACTGCACTATCTCCCACTGAAACACAGCTGCTGCAGGGTTGCTGCCATCGTGCTGCATAAAGAGTTTGAAGCCATTAAGATGGATTTACAGAAGTGCCTCAGTTTCCCAGGAAACGTCCCCTTGACTTTCTGGTATTCTTATCTGCTGCACAGACTCTCAGTGTATTTATACAGGTGTGTCACTGCAGTGCTTTCAAAATCCTATTCCAAAGAAAAAATTGCTCTAAAATTCAAAGCCAGTGCACGTAAGCAATGAAATTATATTTTGGTGAAACTGAAAGGGGTATTCAGCCTTTCCTTTGTGGAGAGGGGTGTGCAGTGTTTATGTGCAGATACTATTTTTCTTGTCAGCTGAAAGAGTGAACATAGCTTAGGAGGGTGGCTGCAAGTCTCCTGAGAGGGCATTTGTTCAGTCCTGACTTAAAAGTTACACAGACACTTGTTCATCATGTAAAATACTGGTAAACAACAGTAGCATAAGCTGTAATTGGTGCTTGTGAGCAACTCATTTGTAATTTTTCAGTTCCTATCCAGAAATAATAGCACGATGAGCTCCCTTGCCAGCATTACACAGGCTTGACTGAAATGTATCTATTCCTCTTTAATGTGTATCTAAGCAAAAAAACAGTGTCCTGAGTCTTTGCTTGGGATCAGCCTCTGTGCTGGGTTTGAAATAAAGTAATTTGTTACATATATGCAGGTACTTTTCTTTTCAAAGACTTACTTAGTATAGTAAAGATGTTTTGAGAGTGGTTCAGATTATTCATAGACAATAATTTGTAGACATTGCTTCTGATTTAAGAGCACTCACATCTGAACCTCGAATTGAGAGCAGTTCTAGTTTCCCTTCTGTGGCTTCTTTTGAAATGTTTGAGTAAATTCAGTGTATATTTAAGCAAGGGGTCAGCTGGCCTTTTGTTCAATGCTCCGGTGGTACAAAGAAGTATCAGCCCATCTCCTACACAATGCTCTGCGGTTTCTGTGTGCTGCATCTGTAAAACTCTTCAGGGGTTGCCCATTTGTGGTGAACAGGAGGAAAGTCTCCAGGAAGGCCAGCAGCCATCATCCTTACCTGGGACTGGACATCTGCTCTCCATCCGTGGAAGATGTCTGGCCTGCTGGATTTGCTTCTCTTCCCCTCCCTTGTGTTCCCAATGGCTTGGCTTTAACACAGGCCGTTTCCAAACACTTAAAAATGCTCCCAGCAACTTCCTTTCCAACTTCCAACCTCCTTCAGTTCACAGCTGTGCTGTCTTTATTCCCACGTCCAGATGAAGCTGGTATCTGTGGCAACAGCAGTAATAACCTACATGGCAATACCAGGGGTACAGAGCAGGGAAATGGTCTGTCTCTGGCTGGTGGTCTTAAAGCGCCCTTAGGGGACTGGTGTAGAGAAAAGCCCCCAGCCCTGTTGCCCCTATATGGGATGTCATGTAACTAAATGTGCACTTAATTCCTTGAAGTCAGTGGGATTTTAAACATGTGCTTACTTTTTTGTAGCTGACACATAGTCTATACATGCTTTGTCCCACTCATCCCAGAACTGGAGAGCTCCTGTCTAGAGTGATTTTTAGTTCAAATTTTCCACTGATTCACTTTGTGTCTTGAGTCTGTCCCAGTATCTTTCCTATAACTAAAGTTTATGATGTCTTTTTCTTGCTGTGTCAAACAGGGTGTCCCCACTGTAAAAATGCCATTCCACATTTCACAACTGCTGCTGAAGTCTTTAAAGAAGATCGCAAGGTAACTTGCTGTTAATTATTTCTGTGATATTTAAGACTGTTTTTCATGATTTGTACTTTATGGGCTTTGCTTATTGATAAGGTGATAGGCTTGTAGATAAAAGTGCTGTTACACTAAAAGTAACATATCTCTGTCATAGAGGTTGTATCTTTTTTGGTCAAATTGAGTTACACTTCCAGCCTATTCTGTTTTGCTTAATTTGCTGTCTTTTATGTTTAAGTCTTTGTGTAGAAGTTATTTTGTATGAATTGAAACACAATTCTTTCTTATCTTGGGATTAAAAAAAGATAATTCACATCATTGCCATTCCTCTTCAACTTTTGTCAGCTGTTGGAGTGCATGTAGAGAAACCACAAGTTGTGTGACAGTCCTGAAGACTTCAATCACATAACTAATCCTTGCATGCATAGTACAAAACATTATATATTTCTGTAAGTTGGTTGACTTGAGCCCAGGATGTTCTTCTAGGACCCTGCTGCTTTGGCCTTGAAAATGCATCTGATGGCTGAATCACTGGGTAATTTCCTTGCATCAGCTGAACAATTTCAACTGAGCATATGCAGATCAAGGATCTAAATAACACCTCTTGAGCCCCTGGATTTAACCAGATAACTCAACAGGAACCTGCTTGTTATCTTTCAGTGAGCTGTATTTCATTCTGGTGTCTGAATTTGTTCCAGCTTTGCAATTGGTTTGTGTTTAGGTGTGGCAAGGAAAAGATCTGACAATTTAATATGGAAATTGCTCTCTACACCTTCTTCAGTAGGGGAGAAAGAGACAGAGATGCTGAGCTCTTCTGGGAATCCAGTGCTGAGCTCTTCTGGGAATCCAGTGACAGGACATGTGGGAATAGTTCAAAGCTGTGCCAGGGGAGGTTCTGACTGGACAGTAAGAAACACTTCTTTATCAAGACGGTGATCAGTCCCTGGAACAAGCTTCCTTACAGAGGTGGTTGATGCCCTGAGCCTGTCAGTGTTTAAGAAACATGTGGACAATGTCTTAACAACAGGCTTTAACTTTTGGTCAGCTCTAAACAGGTCAGGCAGCTGGACTAGATGATCCTTGTAGGTCCCATCCAACTGAAATAGTTTATCCTATTCTGTAGTCTAAATGAAGAGGTAATTTTGTAACAGTTGTACTCTGTAACAGAAGAATTTTTGTAACTTTTTTTCTTTTCCTCTCATCTGTTCTGTAACTCACAGAAAATGCATCAGATTGACAAGAAACAAATCACTCTTGTATCACGGACTGCATAAATTAGGAGTCCATCACTTCTGCCCTCTGGCACACGGAAGATTCATAGGCATGCAGCTTTTAGTTCTTCTACTTCTGTAAATTAGTTTGCTCAGATGCCTTTTGGTTACTTTTTTGTTTCCACAATCTCTGAGAAAGTATCCTTGTTTTCCCACTTTTCTGGTAGTTCCCAATGAAGCCTCTCTTTCCTAAACTCATTAAAATTTCAGTCAGCAGAGATGAAACAAATGTACCAAACAATGTGAAACTTGCTTATTAGAGCTCCAGGATGTATTAACAAGCAATCTGAGTCATGGCACAGTTAGTTGGATGGGGTGGTGGTGGGAAATGCAGGCCTGGGAAGCTTTTCCTTCAGACTGCAGGTTATGAAAGGACTCCAAGAGCAGAGCGGTGATTGACGGTTGCAACTCTTCAGTTTAAGGCGGAAGTGGGGAGATATAAAATGTAATGAGTTGGAACAGGCAAGCCAGTAGGGAATATTAAGGCTGGTACAGTTTTGAAGAGGTGTGTGCAGTTAGGGAGAATGATGTTATTCCACCCCAATGACTTATGAAAGTGCCAGGCATTGATTATCTTGGGAGCCCCTATTTAATTGTGTAAAGCTATAACCTGCCAAGGTGCTTCTTGCTGCCAGTTTGTGCCATTGTGGAAAAGAAAACAAACCTGTTTTAGACTTTAGAAGGGCACATTGCTGTTCCCACAAACAGTACGGGGCATATTCCCATGTTTCAAACTAGACTGAGTCTTCAAACTAATTTGTAGTTCTGTAGGGTTTCAGACTTCTGTAAAATCACTGCTTAACAGGAAAGAAGTATTTATTCTTTCAAAAACAGGGCAAGATTACTAATTTTCATTTTTAGTAGTAGTGTCTTTTCACTACTTCATTTCTGTAGTAGTATTCTTTCTTTTCCTATGGAGAAAGGTTTTTCACTTAACAGAGCATGGTAGTATTTAAACTGTATCTTCTTTTAAAAAGAAGGGTCTTTTAATTAAACATTTAATCCTGCAGAAGCCAAAGAACAATCAAAAACATTCCAGCCTTGAATTGGTTATAAATGGTATCTTAAAAGGTATCCTTTGGGAGACTTTGAGTCTTTACATTGGAATTTTGAAGATGAGCAGAGCTTGAAGCTGTTAAATACGTGTCTCTGGCTCTGCAGATTGACTGTAAGGGGGTGCTTTTGGCGCAGAAGCCCCCCTCCCCCAGGGCTGTGTGTAATGCTCTGTACTTTTTCATCATCTGCACTGCTGGAGTTGGAGTTTAAAAATGCACTGCTTGGAACATCAGCCCCAAATGTCAGCTCTCATTGGCCACATCACTGCTGGTGGTTTTAGCAGGAACCCCCAGCCTGCTCAATGGCCTGGGGCAGTCCTGTGGCTGCTGCAAAACACAGCTCGTGCTGAGACCCACAAACCAGAGCCTCCAGTCTTGCCATCCTCTTGGAGAAATTCAGTGCCAGTAGGACCAGATCAGTGGAGAGGCTACTCCAGTGGCAGTCAGCGTATGGTTTCAGTTATTTAAAAGGAAAAAAAAAGGAGGAAAAAACCATCTGGAGCATTCTTACCTTGGGATGCTGTGGTCTTTGCACACAGCTGCCAGGGGAAAGCCTTTGGCCAGTGCCCCATAGCTCAAGTTCTGGCAGTGACCAGCATATGTCAGAAAATGCAAATGTGAGGGTTGTCACTTTGCTGAACAGATTGAAGAGCAGGAAGGCATGTTCAGTAACTGCTCCACAGTCTCTCTTGAAAACTAAATCTTAAAAAAATCTGCATTCTGCCTTTCGGCTGATCCTAAAGCTCAGCTTGAAGGAACCGATTAGTGATGTTCCAGCTTGGATTTGCTGAAGGAAAGCTCTTGACTCCTCGAGGCCTCTCGATAACAAATCTCTGGCACTCCTGCAAAGGGGCTGCTCTTTGACCAATCTTCCCCCTTTTCACAGGAGACTGTTCCTGTACAAATGCATTGACCCAAATCACAGCACCACAGCTGGGTTCTGGTGAGTTCCTACAGAAACAGCTGTGGCAGAGATTGCTGGAAATGGTGCAGCAAATGGGGTGAGCTGGGGTGCTAGAGGGAGCTGCCAGGCAGCAGTGAAGCCGGTGGGTCCCCAATGTGTATTGTGAATCACAGTTTAAAATAATTATTCCAACCAAATGACTGTACAGAATTATCCAAATGAGTTAATATTTTAGTTTGGCAAGGAATTTGATCCCTGTTAGCTTTAAAAGCATGTGTTGCATTTCTTTTTAATTAGACTCATTAAATATGGTGCTGTTAGCACTGTACATCATGGTGTACTAATGGATGTCCCCTTTGCAAATAGGCCTGCTTTGAAAACAGCTGAAGAACTGCACCTCCTGTAATGCTGCCATGCCACATCTGGGCAACTGATAATGAATTTCCCATTTGCAAGGCCTTTCATTTGAGAACAGTAGCTGAATTGCAACAAGCTTTAGCAGACCAGCCCCTAACTGCTGTTAGATCCAGAACAGGTGATATAAACAGAAACCTATGGAGTAATCCTAGGAAAGAATGCACATCTGTCTTATTTATAGGTGCTTTTAAGACTTTTGGCAACAACAGACTTTTTTACTAGTAATCAGGTAATTGTCATCTGGAATTGATTAGACTTGAAAAATGTTGGTTGGAAGCATTTATTTCCATGCTGCAATTTTGTTTTTACTTTTTTTAAGCTTATCAAATATCATTCCTCTCTCAAATCAATATTCAGTTAGCTATTCACTTCCATTTTCATAACAAAAGTCAATATTAGCTCTAGCAGAGATTTATTTCCTTGAATCAATAAACCAGTGTGTGGCAGTACATATTTTAACAGAAGAGCAACTAGGATTGAAGGGGCTATTTTTACTGTATCATCACATGGTGACTGGGAGACAAACTGTTAAAAAGAAAGAACTTTAAGAACAGAAAGGAGGAGTTACCTGGAAGGTCAAGGGAGCCCTCTTTCAATTTTCTACACATCTGTTTGAACCATTGAATGTAATTGTGTTTCTTACCTGTAAGATCCCTCTAGAGCAAAAAGTTTTTTCAGAATTCTGTTGGAAGGGAACTGTGATTCCAGATGTATGATCAGATTATGCTGGAAGGACTTCTTTTTCCTTCTAACACTTAGTAACAAAATAAGGCATCACCCTTCTGTTACAGTTGGGGCACATGGAGATCAGTCATCACATTTTCAGTTTAGCTCCACTTCTACTGAAGCACCCAAATGAAAAGTTCTGGGTTTTGCAACAGCTCAGTTTTTATGATCAGTCCTCTTCATCTGAAAAATATGCCATGCTCTATTTCCTCAGAGCTCTTCAGAGCTACTCATACACTGCTCACAGTCTATTGCCATGCAGAGTTAAATTTGCAACTCTGTAGTTAAGCTCCCACTTTTTCAGTAAAACCATGAAAGGTTGTTGTGGGATTCCTTTTTCAAGTAAAGGTATTTTCCAGTCCCAGATGTTGCTAGACTCATGTGAACCTATACTGACTATGGAGAAATGCATACTTATTTGGTGGGGTTATTGTTGTTGCTGTTGTTATGATTATTATACATTACTATATATATGCACCTGATATCATTAATTATTATAGGCTGCATACCAGTTGAGAGGAACTACCCATAAAAGAAAGTTGGATGTACTCCAAGAAACTTCCTCTGGGGTCCGCAGTCTCTGATTGATTATCATTTCATTTGATAACATTTCTATTCCTGCTACAGCTACTGAACAGGCCGGTGATAGACCTGAACAGCATTGGCTCTGGAGAAAAAACTTGTATATAATGATGTATTGTCAATATCTAAGGCAGCACAGCTTTGGCTTATAGAGAATCCATAATCCCGCAGAGTTTTGTGAATGTTGCAGATATAGCACTTATAGGTTTTTTTCCCTGATATGTTTTTTCAGTGAATTTTCCCCTCTGGTTAGAGGAGAGCTCAAGAAATTAAATTTTAGCCCTAACAATCAAAATCTCCATAAAATCAATCTTGCCTTCTGAAAGCTGTTACACTGGATTTTTCCTTAATGGACATACATATATACACACAAACACATAAGTGTTAGACCAGTGTTAGCAGAGTTTCTTTCTCTTGCAGATTTTTAGAGGGTTTTTCCCTCTTCATGAGAGGGAATTCATGAGAGGTTATGCTAAGTGTCTTGGCTCCTGGATACATATCTGCAATTTCTGGTTGAATAAACTTAGTGGGTTTGCAGATCAAAGCACGCAGGTCTTGCTGACCTATGCTCTCCAGTGAACTTCTGTGTAACTTGTTGCTGGTAGCTGAATATTAAGATCAATTCTGAGAGGAATATTCTCCAGAAGTCTTTAACCACATTTTGAGAGAGGTTTTTTTTGGTTGTTATTTTTCCTGACTCAGTTTCCTTCTTTAGTGAAGCAGAAAAGCTGATTCTTGATGAGAGGGTTGAGAATGCATGGAAACTCTCTCTACAGTGTATCTATCACTGCTCATTGAGCCAGGACTCAAACAAAGCATTTCGTTTTGTGGGCTGCATCTTTTTACTTGCAGTCTTTCAGGAGAGCCATGCAGGAATTCATTCTGGTAGGACACACCTCTGCCAGCAATGGAGTTCAGTATTCACGGTCCATCAAAACACAAACAGAAAGAAACAAAGGGCATCAGTGCTATTTGCTGAAATTCTGGTGTGTCTCAGAGTTCAGCTGTCTGGAGTTGATGGAACAGAGAGAAGAATTGGTCCTCAGTCCAGAAGTGTGTTTCGCTTCAAGTGTATTCCAGCATCACTTTTCTCGCAGTGCACTATATTTGATCTTCCGCTGTGAGACAGGCAAGACAATTAGGACTGTGATGCTATGATAATGAGTGCACAGAGATGGTAGCAATCTCTATATTTAGGCTGCCTTAACATTTCCACTCTAAAGTAATCACTCAAGCTCTCCTAAGTACTCTTACTCAGCCACTGTTGGCAGTAGGCATTGAAATGCAGCCTCAGATACAGTCTTGGGAATTAGATGTTTCTCTATGAAATTTTGCTCACGTCTCTATGAGTTACAACGCTTTTGAAAATCGCCGTTCCTCTTCTCTCACTGGCTGTAAAAATAACCAAACGTGTGTGTTCTGAAGAGCTGGGCTCAAAATGGTGTCTGCAGGAGCAGTGGTGGGGCTGTGTGGGAGCTTGCATGAGGAGCATTGCAGAGAGGACAGACCATGGACACATCCCCCAAATGCTATTCCAGATGTGCCATCAGACCTGTTAGATCAGACACAGCATTGAGCTCATGTGCCTGCTGTGGACAGACTTCAATTGGGATCTTTGTGTGCACAACTCATGCGCAGGTGGAGCAGCTTAGGTTTCCATGTGCTGTAGGGAAGGGCTGTGTCTCAAGGACGCTACTGAGCGCTTCTGTCAGAAGCCACCTCCTTAAAGCCCACCAGTCACCTGTTCTGAGGCAACAGGTGAAGATGTTCTGAACAAGGTTAACAGTGGCTTATAGAGTTGCATTCCTGCACTGCACCCTCTCCTCACTGGGGGCTGTTCTCACAAAAGCCTTTTGTAAATGAAATTGGACTCTTCCTCCAATCAGTACCCCTTTAGATGTTTCCAGAGGTACAGATAAAGAGGGCTTCTCTTCTGTCTTCCTTCCAGTGTACTGAAAATTAATTTTCTTAATCTCCAAGACACTAAGAACAGATGGGTCATCAGTCACAACAGTTTCATGCCTTAAACCAGCTACTAAGATCTGGATGAGTACATGCATACCTTCCCCTTTTGTTGGCTGGAATCTCTCCCTCTGTGATACTTAGAGCAGTGAGGAAAAAAAGGTATTTGATTTATTCTTCTAGTTTTTAAGGAACCAGGACTTCTAGTATTCTTTCTCCCTTCATGCTGTGTCATGAAATAAATGATTGTCTCCATTCTAAGCCGTCCTTTACACAGAAGTAGCCAGCAGAGCCCTAAAATTTGACTGGCTGCTAAGGTCAGAAAGGCAGAAATACTTAGATGAAACTCTTTTGCAGTTTATTATTCCTAACCTTTCATTTAAATTGGCCCAGAATGTGTAGGAGCCTTTGTGTTTACAAAAAGGAAAAAAAAAAAAAAATGGGGTCATACATGTTTTTAACAGCTCTCAAGAGTTCTGGTTCTACAATAGCCTTATTAATGTTTAAAGCCAGAAAACAGATATTCAAGGTAAGAACACTGTTCACTTTATCTAGTACTTTCCACATGAAGACAGACCAAGCAAGATCATAGTGAGTATTGTCTTGTCAGGCTTTCAAAGCCAAAACAAAACAAGCAAATTAACTGAAATTGGCTTTGCCAATCTCTTTAATTACTGCTAGGATAATGAGATCAGGTTTTCTCATTTTGACAGTGTCACCATGAAACAGGAGGGCATTGTGGAATATTAAGTGATCTTTTAATTATGGAAGAACAGTTCAACTGCAACCCTAAAGTCATGCAACCAAAAGGTATTTTGATCAGCTGTTTGAAGGAGGCTTGTGGAAGGGAAATTTCAAATTAAGATGAGTCTGCTATGAAATTAGCACTTGATAAATTGTAACCCACAGCTGCAAAAAGTCGTTCCTCTAATTTGTTTTGGTTTTTTGCATAGTCTGTACTTTAACCTGCTTGCTCTTCAGCAGAGCCTGTCTCAGACTATGAAGGCAGAGCCTGTGTGAGCAGCCTGCATTCAGAGCCCGAGCTGCTGCTTGCAGGAACAGTCAGGGTGAAATCACAGCACAGGACTCAGTTGCTTTTGAGTAGAAGCCTATGAATCACATTTTATTTCACATCAGAAATGTTAAGGGCAGCCCCTCCTCAATACTTTAGGGTCAGGACTCGAATGTTCAGAATGGATGCTCTGGGGCTGTGAGGCTGTACTTCCTTGCCCAGCCTGGGTGGAAGCAGGCAGGGACTGAGGGTGTTGCTCCACTGCCAACAGGCTGAGAGCACAGCAGGCTCTTTTCTGTTCAGGGTTTGTCTGTGTGACAGTAGCATCTAGAGGTTTCAGAAGGAATTAAGGCCCACTTTGCTAATGGCTCCGTGCAGTGTACAGTGCTGAAAAAAAACAGGAGAGGAAACGGAAACGCAGGCTGATTGTAAGCAAGCAACCTTCTTCCCTTTGTGCACTGCTTGGTAGATGATGGTCTGGCCTCTCACCCATCCCCATTTCACCTTGGAAGAACTGCTTGGAGTTTAGAAAAGCTACCTGGAGTAGAAATCATTAATCTATGAATAGCCTGCATTAAGTGACTATCCATATTTGGTAGCTTTTTTGAGCATTAGCCGTGCCACGGGTAAGATGTTGGGTTAGGTGGGTTGTTACCATCACCAAAGCCACTGTCACTGCTCATCACTTAAAACCAAACTGGAGGAAGAATATTGCAGCTTGACAGTGCTGTAACCACTGTGCCTGGCTTTGGTTTTATTAACCCAGCCTCTGGATTTCCTATTTGGGCTGGGAAAGTGATTTTCTGCTCCATGAGTTGAACATGGCTGTGCAGCTGCACAGGCAAGGTGATGACCACCCTGTGCTCTCCCTCCACAGCCGAGTCCTTACAGAAGCCATTGCGTGTTTGGCAGAAGAATTGGGTCTCTCTCAGTCCTAAGGCTAAGCTGCAGCAGCATCACCATGAAATGGGCTCTTGCTTTGTCTTGTCCTGCCTCAGTGTGATCTCTTGTGTTTCAGATCGCCTACGCTGCAGTGGACTGTGCCAAAGGACAGAATCATGACCTGTGTAAGCAGGAGGGGGTTGATGGCTACCCCACCTTCAACTATTACAACTACGGGAAATTTGTGGAAAAATATACAGGAGATCGAGGGGTAAGTGAAAGCAAGAGTCATCACCTGGTACAGGGAGGAAAGTCTTCTCTGCCTGTGCTTTCTTGCAAATGAAAACTGCGGAGTAAATTTTTACCGTGCTGGAAGAATGTTGAGCTGCCTCTGTTGCTGTCTTACATGGATGAATCATTGAGTACCACACCCCTGTACATCTCTGCATTAGGAACACACTTGGTCTATTTTTAGGAACATGAGAAGAGGAAAAAGGATTAGGTTTGGTAATGCTCTTTGTATATTTTATTCTTTAAGCTTAAGTCCGTGAGTGAATTTGGACTGAGTGAAAGGGAAGGGTTTATTGTATGTGCTGCGGGCAGAAATGCCAGAAAATGCAGGACTTACTCCTGTCAGTTCTGGATCGCACGGACACTGCAAACATGTTACAGGTCCACCAGGCTGCCAAGTGGTGACAGACCATTGCTTTTACAGCCAGGACAAAGCTGTCCTTTGGAGACTAGGGGAAAGTAAATATCTCATTTGCCCTGAATCAGATTCACTCCTGGCACTCAGGATGGGAAGAAAAATCGTGCCACCTACCCCTGGGCTAAAGTTTCATTCTTTTGTCCTACTGTGGCCAACTAATTATGTGCTATGAGTGCAAGAAATGGGGGCAGAAATGGCATAATGCCTTCAGTGGTTGTAAAGGGGCTGAAAATAAGGAAGCAATTCAATTATTTGTGGGCCTTCTTTGTCATAACCTCCTAGAGGGAGGTTACTCCTCAGCAGCCATTGATTGCCTGGGGTCTGCGAGAAAAACTTGGGGTCTTTGAGCCATCCAGTGATTTTGAGAAAAGATTCTTGCCTGCAAGTTATTGCTGTTAGAGCTCAGAAAATTATATAGAGGCATGAATTTAAAAGCCGGGTTCTGAGGTTCTCTGTTCGTCAGGATCTTGGGGAAGTCTTCATAGAGCTTCACCTCCCAGTTTCCTCTGGCACATGTGGACCCCAGTAATTACCATTTTGTGTGCTGATCCAGCCGTTGTTATGGATACTGTGTTTAGTTCCAATTCTGGATCTTTTATTAAAAGTAAAGATGGGTGCAGTATCCACCAATTGAAGTAAGATTTCAGCCACAGTTTTTGTATCTCTAACCCATACTTACAGAAATTATGTATGAAAGAAAGGATCCATGATGGCTGATAAAATAAATTTATGTCCAATACAGGAGTGCTCTGAGGCCACAGCAGTTGGGAGATGTTTATCTACACTCCGGAAAGTGGACTAACAAATCCCCTACGTGCAGCCAACCCTTTCTTGGGTAAAAATTACCCAACAGGAACATCTCTCTGCTGTTGGCTGCTCTGTTCCCCTTCCACCTCTCTAGGGACCCAGTCTTCTGCTTGTGCAGCATTGAATTAGGGTTTGTTATCTCTTACCATGGCAATTCTGGAGGCAGTGCTTAGCACAGTGCCTTTCATGGGGGCTGTTGATTGCCAGTTGTCTCCAGGTGACAAATGGCCGAAGCTTGTCACTTCATTTTCAGTGAATAGTTTTAGAAAACTCTTTTGTTGTTTAGTCTTCTAAAAACTTCCCAGCCTTGTGGTTTTGTTGTTTTGTTGTTCCCCTACTTTGTTTTAAGTCTTTTACTTCTGTTAGTTGCTCTCTACCTTTGGTATTTTCCCTCTTCATCACCAGTTTTGAGTGGTGTGTTCTGTGATTGTTTAAATGTAAAAATGGTCAAATTGTGTGGGAGCAATGTTACTTGCCCAGAAAACTTCAGTGTTGGGGTACCAGTAGACAGTGTATTCCAATGCAGGTCTTCACACCTCCATCCCTCTGAGCCTTCTGAAATGCCTGAGAGCTGTGTTCACAGCTTTCCTTGGAAAAGGAAACTGCTGGCATTCAACAGCCTTAGATAATCTGAAATCATTAATTGTTGAAATACAGAGGTTGGCATCTAGACAACCATGTTTGAAATTTTTGATAATAATTTTAATAGTAACATCCAAAAAAAAAAGTGATTTCCATCATTGGAATGTTGGAAAAGAAAGAAAATCATGATCAAAACTGTTGAAGGATGAGTGGCAAATATGTATAGCCAACAAACAATCCAGTAATTGCTTTTAAAATGACACAAAAGGCATACAAAGGCATCTTGAAAATGTCTTTTGAGTGTTTTCAACAAAAAGGCATCAATGGCGCTTCTAGTGACAGATTTTACCTTATCCTGTGAGTTTGAGGGCCTTTTTCTCTGTGTCCCATGTCTTCAAAGTTTGACAGGTGGGATGTGCATGCATATTTTCCCCTTGCATTGCAGTGGAGCAGCACTGGACCAGAGCATGGCACGATGAGGCAATGCAGAAGCAGTAACTGCTCCTTAGTTTCTATCCTGCCATGGGGTACAGAAACTTAACAACTGCTCCTTAGTTTGTATTCTGCTGGGATACAGAAGCTCAATGTGCTCTTGAGGCATTGTTTTGCTTTGTTTGTAAAAATATGACCCGTATTTTTCTTCCTTCAAAACCAGGAGTCTGGATTCACCACTTTCATGCGAACCCTGAGAGAAAGAGATCATGAAAGAGTAGGAAAGAAGAAGGATGAATTGTAGTTTCTGCCTCAAAAGAAGCTTTCCGCTGCACTGTGAATGGTTCCAGGTCTTTTGTTGATGCACCTGAGACTTCACATATTCTCAAGACAGAGACTTTTTTTTATAAACAGCCATGGCCATTTTGTACAATTTTGAAATAAAGTGAAACCAAGTGATTTTTAAAAGAAAAATAAATTAGAATGTTGCCATAATGTTTTAAAGAAAACTTAGCATTTTCTCTCATGTTGGGAGACTATGCCCACTGACACTCCTATGCAATATTTTTGTAGTCTGTAGTGTGTCTGTAGGTGATGTTGTTTGTTAGGGTGAAATTTTTGTTCTGATATTGTAGTACATGTGAAAAACAAAGGGGAGGGGACACAGTTTGGTTTGGGTTTGTTTTGTTATGTTTTGTTTAAATTAGTGCAGGAAAATGGGATTTATAAGACACAGATTTATTCAAATGCAGTTTTACATTCTTGTGAAATAGTTACGTGTTCTTGACTGAGATTTGGGGGGAACAGTTTTAAGGTGCTCAGGGATAAATAAGGTATCTGAGTTAATGAAGACATTAACACTGACCAGTCCAGATATGTTAATTTCATTTAAACCTCTCTGGTCTTTAAATCAGATCTGTTTACATACCTTTATAAAAATGTATTGAGTGATTAAGCCACACATCAAAAATCAGCAGAGCATGGGTGAAAGTAGACTAAACCCTCCTTCTTTGGCATCAATACTGTCAAATTTATCTGTAAGTTAAGGCAGGAATGTTTATCTTACAGGAGTACATGGTTACTCTAATAGGATACAGAGTCTCCCTTCAAGTTATGATTGGGTCATATCAAATGTGTGCTGTAAAGTGTTACGTTCAACTGTTTTGAGAAATGCATAATACTAAATGCATAATACTTCTGGTAATGCAGTAATTGTGTATGTTACCTGTTTACATTCCAAGAGTTTATCTGCATTTGTAGGAGGGATCTTTCCTCTTTGCTCCTTGAGGAGTTGCACAAACAGTCTCTGACAGTCATCACTGTAAAACCTGTATCAGCAGCAGTTGAAACATGTTACACTTTTGATGCTTAAACAACAAAAATACTGATCTGGAGGTACTTCTGTCATTGCAGGAGGGGAGAGGGAGGGGCAGGAAGTTGTGATTCACATTGAACTAAAAATAAATTTTAAAAAAGACAAATATTTTTATCATTAATCAGCCTTGTTCAGCTTCTTCCCCACTGGACAAATGACCACAGCTGGTGGTGGCTTAGGAAGAGCCGGCGCATGGGGGACAAGTTCCCACCACCATTGGCTGGGATATCCCGGCCTTGGGAGTGCTGGGCAGCACGGCAGGTGTGTGGTGGTGTAAGGGTCAGCCTCCCTCTGCCCTGGCACTCCAGGGGGCACAAAACAGCTTTGACCTGGGTCTGATATGTTCTTCTCGCTCCTCAGTCTGCCCATCTCGTTTTCTTCTGGTTCGGATCCGCAGGCCATGCTGAGGGGCTGCTCAGGAGGTGAATGGCATCATACCTCCTTCCTGGGTGTTTTTTCCTACTCTCTCCCATTAAGAGAGCAGGAAAAAACACCCAGGTCAGTCTCCAGTCTCATTAATGGGACTGTATGTTTGGCACCGTTAAGCTGCTGAAGCCATTAGTGAGTATTGTGGAATACCAGTAGCCTGATTGGCCTTGTATGGTAGCCAGCTTGTTAACCATGGCATCAATTGGAATGGCCATGGAGCTCTGCCAAGTATCTTCTCTTATTAGGCACCTGATGAGCCTCTTCACCCAAAAAAATCAGCTGCCTGATAGTACATAATATCATAGTGTAAAAGTAGCTTAATTTATGAAGTCTCTTACTCTTGTTTTTTCCCCTTTCAGTTAGCACAGTTATTTATGTTGTGTATAGCACTTCTGCAGAAGATCATAATTCTTTATTTCAAAGTCTCCTCATGTAAGTAGCAGGCACTCTGCCCTGCATTTAGGAAACAATACATGTTGATGCCATTTGATCTCAAACAGGAATTCTTCTGCTTTTAGCAAACTATCAAGTATGATCAGTCCAGAACTTGCTGCGTCTCTCTTGATCTCAGAGTCAAAGCAGCTGGCACTAACGGAATACAGCCTCCAGAAAATGCTGAGCGTTTCTGTGCATAGGCTGTGCCTATGTTTGTGCTAATTGGTGAGAAATGCAGACTTCTTCAAAAATAAGAAAGAAAAAAATGATAGCTTGCCAATGGTGACTTCACTAGTCATGATCATTCTGAATTATAGGCTTTAGTAAATGTTTAGGATAAGACAATCACACACTGTGCTTCAGACCAATAATTCCTTACAGCTGGTTACACCATAATAAAATTAAGGATTCTCATTTTTCCCTTCGGTCTTTTGTCAGTCACTTCTTGGACTTGGGCATTCATTTTTTCTTGGCTAATCATGTGTTAATGCACAAATATAAAATATTTGAGAATAATTTACCTTCTGTTACAGGGTCATGACTCATCTGGTTTGTGGTCTGAATGGTTTTTGAAAAATACAGTTTTGAACACCATAAATGATTACATCAAATGCCTGACAAAAGCCTTAGTTACTGTGAACTAGAGTGTACCAGGAGCTCAGAGCTTTGCTTCCAAGCCTTTTTAATTAGTAGGCCAGGTCTGGATATCAGTCACACTGTTTTAGCTCTGTTGCCTCCAGTAAAGCAAAAGTTGGTGTTTATATTTGCTAGTGAAGTCAGTTTGTGTTTATATTCGCATCAGTCACGTTGAAATTGAAATACTTTATTATTTTCTACAAACTGTGAATGAAAAATAAATGTAAGAACTCTTATTTTCTGTAATTAAATGGTTGGTCATTTCACACATTCAGACTTTCCAGCCTGTCGCAGTAAATGTGTAGCCCAGGCGTTCATAATCACACAGGAATTTCTGCCATGGTTAAAAGTGAGTAATCTGGGCTTTCAAGTCATGAATCATTTATCAGCAAGAAACTTAATTGCTGATAACAAATGGTTTGCAGTGAATCAGAGATTCTGCTCTTGCAATTATGTGTTTGGTCTTTCAGTCTTTTTAAGGTGTGATTCAAAGGTCTTGGACATCCGCTACATAGTTAACCCTAAGCAGATTAAATCTTGTCGAGGAAGGGTAAAATGTGTACAGCGCAGAGAAGCTGAGCAAGGATTGTGAATCACTTTGTTCCCCAGTGTTGGCTTAAACAAGATATAAATAGCCACAGGGCTGCGTTAGTCCTGCTGTGTGGTTGGACCAAGGGATGAAGGGCGGCAGGGCCAAGCGTTTTGTGCATACTGGAAGCTGGATAGGAAATGGTTTTCCCATCTAATGAAGGAGCCTGAGATGTTGGTTTTGTTTCATCCACCAAAAGGAGGGAAAATTCCCAGGAGAGAGAATGCTCTGGGATATGTGAAACACAGGTTGGGAGTCCCATGATGAGCATGAGCAGCCTAGCAAATCTCCATTTCCTCTTTTCCTCCCCCTGTAAAACTGCATTTTGGATCTGACAATCACATTGACCCCCAAGCCTCTCCTAAATAGTTGCAGTTGGGTGAAACAGCCTTGGGAATTTTTCTAAACTCCCACTCAGACCAAATTAAGTCCCCAAATCTTGCTAACTTAAAATCCTTTCAAGAGTCATCCGCAAATACAGATTGATATTACTGGTGAAAAAAGATTAGAGAGGTAAGGGCTGTGTTCTTGCAGCACTTAATTTGGGAGTAAAAAAGGAGATAAAACTCCCATCATGAGTAAGCTCTAAGAGAATGCTTCAGAGAGTATTGTTTCAGGAGGAATTGCTTTATGGGTGATTTTGATTTTAGAGGCAAACTGCTTTTCAAAAGAAAAGTCAAGACCTGGCAACGTAACCTACAGATGTTTTGCTTGTTTGCCTTTTAAAAAATAAAAAGCAAAATCACTCTCCATATTCTTGATAGTGCTATATTACAAGAAAGAAATGTTGCCTACATGGGTTTCCTAGAATAACACTGAACCCCTGCCAACTGTGTTTTACAAACTATGAAACAAGCTATTTGCTCCAAACGACACTCAGGGGAGTGGGGACTGCTGCCCACGTGCACCTCGTTTTAATTTAATAGCTTACTTTAGTGTGATTTGGTCTGTAGTGGAATACTGGAATTGCAGGAGTAAATTCTGAAAACTGAGAGGTGGGGGAAAATCAGCTTTTATCAGCAGGTGTTGAGCACTATAGCCAAACGCTGGCATTTCCTTTGCCTTTGGCAGCCCAGCATCCCTGAGTGTTCCATGGCTCTGCTGGAACCACAGGAGTGCAGCCCTTTGGCTAATCCGGTTGTGTACATTACTGCTCTGTGCTGGAACTGATTGGAAACCAGAATTTTTCCCATTAGTTTCTTTGACGGGTTATAAGAAGATGCTATGTTTTCTCTGCACAACCTGCTTTTATTTACAGAGTGAGGAAGGAGGATACCTGGGTGTCTACAAAGGAAATCAAGCCCAATGCCATTTTTTCTGCTGGCAGTCATGATTCCTGAGGACTGACCATTGCTGCTGAAATACTCACTGGAAAGCACTGTCGACTGGCTTGGCTTTTGCAAGATTTTGGAAGGCACTGTGTGATGCAATATTGCAAAAAAGTCTCATTATCCAAGGTAGCAATTTCCAGCCTCTGGTTTCCGAGGAGTTAAGCTGAAATGTAAACTGTATTCATCAGCCCAGTGTAACTGTTTTTGAGATAGAAAAAAAGATGGTCCGTTTGCCCAGAATTTAGGAAATCACAGCTCTAATGCAGGCCCATTAGGATGTCGGGGTGTTGCCACACAGCTGCCCGACCTGGTCCTTGGTTTGTAAGATTCCTGCCCGGAGCACTTGTTACTGCTGCAGGGAGACAGCACTGCTTAAGGAACAGCTATTCTGTGTTTGCTTAGAAAGCATCATAGTGCTAATTATTCTCATTAGCTTTGAGCCACTAATAAATTATCTTTCCTATTGCTCTTCCATCACTCAGTAATGAGAACCATTTAGCCAGATTTTGCAGATACTGCTTTCTCCCTCTCTACAGCATGATTCCCTGCAAGCATTCATCATAGGAAAAGACCTACGTGAACAAAATCTTTTCAAATTAGTCTCTGGTGCCCCAGTTAAGTGGGTGTCTACATCGCAGGCATGCAGAAGAGCCTTCTTCATTAATATGTGCAATTCTGCGCGAGCTGATTAGCTCTTGCAGCTCATTTGATAGCAAATGTGCAAATCCGTCACACTCTAAATGCCAAATATGTGCACAGCTAAATTATGGAGAAGTAAGAAACTGCAAGAGTTGGGAGTCTTTATTTGGAAAAAGAGGTCCTTATCCCATGCATTAAATTGGAGCTCTGGGTTTGTCTAGAGCATTTGTCACTCCTCTGCTTTATCATTTTACTGCTGGCAAAATGAATAATTCTTCCTGTCGTGTTGCTGGTCCTTTCAGTATGTGTGGGTGTTTAATTTGGTGCCCAACATTTGTAACAGACACCTGGTATCCAGCCTGAGTTCCCATAAAACAATAGCCACAGCACAATGCAATCTTCCTTATGCAGGACAGAAAACCAAACTAATCAGTTACAACTATGTATTATTAATAATGCAGTTACCATCACTTCTCTTGTTCTTTTTTGTTTGTAAAAATCTCGTGAAGAAAAGGAGGGGGGATGAAGTTAGTTTTTTTAACATCCATGTTTGTTATCCAGGGCAGTGCTGCAGTGTAATTAATGTCGTGGTGTATTTGCCAGTACAAGGGAAGCACTAAAGAGTGTCACTTGTCAGTGGGGAGGGGCTGGTCTGCTACTGCTGCAGTGCAAGAGCCCTCGGTCAGTTATTCCGGGACCAAAGAAGGAAACTGGCCTTAAGAGCTCCTAATTCATGCATGTTTTTCCCCCTGTTCCCGCCAAGTAGCTGCAGAGCCAGGCCAGCCTCAGGGCCTGGACACACCAGCTCAGACCAACCAAGCGCCCCCAGTTTTATTTTCTCTCAGCACGCAGGGAAATCGCAGCGCGGACCCAGCCTGAGCTCCAACGCTATTTTGGCATTACCTTCTGGGCATACAGGCCAGGGGGAAAAAGCTTCCCACTTCCCAAAAGTTCTGGCGTGGGAAGCTGTCTTTCTCCAAGCTGAGCATAAACTCTTCAGAGAACATTTCCTAGGAAAATGTGCAGCACAATAATGGATTTCTGATCTTGTAGCCTCCAGGTTGATGGTGAGGGGATTCTTGTTACTGTACCCCACCCCACAGGCATGGAATAGAATGATCAGGTCCAACATTTCCTATTGCATCCCCAGAAAGTACTGAGACCTCCCCAAGGGTGTAGGTTTTGCTTACCAGGAGGACAGCTCTGTGTTGGGCTGACCTGCAGTGGGTGCGCAGTCCTCCCCAGGGACAATATGGATGAGAGGCTCTTTCTTTTCCCTTTTCACAGGGGGACAAGCATCCTTCAAGGCAGATCTTCCCTGATCCAGTGGGAGGTGAATGGAGCCATAGGAGAGCTGCTGCAGAAACACAGAGGCCCTGCACGATGCTGCCCAGTTCTGTGCAATTCCCTTTGGACTCTGGGGTCCATCATGCCTTCCACCTGCAGGAGACCACAAAAGCATTGTCACTGCTTACCTAAAACTTACCTCTCTGCCAAAGCTTTTCTTAGGCAAAAGAGCAGCACAAAGGGAGGGACTGCAGAAATCAAATAAACAGAGTTCACGGTGGAATAAAGTCTTGTCTCCCTGGCAAGGTACCGTAGTATGAGGTGCATTAGGTATAATTTGGATGGATGTATAATCTTAATTGTTGTGTATTGTTTGTGTTGTAGTCCCAAGATCCAAGTCCTCATTATTCTAGATGCTCTACAAATATATAAAGTCTGTCATGCATGGAAAGGCTTTTATTATGTAAATAGTCAGGTTGGGAAAAAAGAAGTAGTGTTATCTCTGTTTTACAGATGAGGCAGTGAGACAAAAAAAAACCAACAAAGCATTTTTCCCAAGGACACACAAAGTCTGTGGGTCAGTGGTGGAGTTGAAATTCAAGTCTTGATTTAGTTTCTTACCAGCTCTTCTTTCAATCTGTGTACTGCCTACAACATAATCAAAATTAAGCACAAAGAAGACAATACCATGTGTAATTTATCTCTATCTGAAACAATCATCCAGCACCTCTCTGCCAAATCCTCCCCAACGCTTCTTTGTTTCTTCAAAACCTGCATTTCTTCCATGCCAAATGCCTGTGATCACCATACAAGTCACTGTACATGTTGTCCTCTAATTTTCTGCAACATATATCAGTTGACCATAAAGCTGTTCAGGAAAAGACTCTGTTGCATGTGGGACCGCGTCTCAGTCGGACCAGCCTGCCAAACTTGTATTCCAATCCTTTTAAAAAGTGATACTAACACTATTTAGAATAAAAAAAGGTGCATATACATTTCTGCTGGGAATATACAGTTAACCAATCTATAACTGCTGCTCAACACTACCTGCTAGTCAAAACTGTATATTGATGTAAATAACTAATCTATATGAAAGACAAATAAAACATGGATTTTTCACTGAAAAAGCACAATATATTTTGTTTTGTGTACAGAAATATTTTATGTCAAGCTTTGGGAAAGAATGTGGTAGGAGAGAACTGTAAAAGTCATGACAGTCACTGGAAAACAGAATAAAATGGAACTGGCATTTACCAAGGCTAGACAATATCAAACTAATTCAATAGGTTTCTTTGATAGAGTAATTAATTAGCTAGACAAAGAAGGGAAATCTGGCTGTCTGGACTTGAATAAAATAGCCGATGAGGAGCCATGTATAAATTTATATCTCCTGCATGGAGAAGTCTGAGATTTATAGAGGAATTGCAAGGCGTACATGGTGTTGGAAGATGAGAAGATGAACTGTATTGAATGGGAATTATTCAGAGCTCCTGAACCATATGAATGATTGTTATTATTTTCATCACTGACCTATTTGGAAAACAGAGGTATCTGGTCATAAAAATACATTGAAGTCACGAAGTTAGGAGGTATCATCAGTGTAGAGAAAGTTCAGAATATCGCACAGCAAGAGCTGAATATCCTTGAAGAGCGAGGCCACAGAAGTAGGAAAGGAGGTAGCAGCTGACAAAATTCAGCAGAAAACCTACAATGACACAAAAAGATTTCAAGTTGCCCCAGGACTGTGTGGACATAGAAAAGGCAACTGAAACTCTAAAATGCAATAGGAGACACATTTCTAGCAAAGCAAGGTAAGTATGAACATCCTTGAATGTGAGATTTTGTTTGGAATAAAACTAATTCTGATCATGTTAAAGAAAGCTAGGTTCTTAATGAAATGGGTCCAGTAACGGGCTGCTAAGAGGAGGAGGAGACTGGAGAACCTTACATGAAAGGACAGCATATATAAGGGCCTTGTTTAGCCCAGCAGCTGAAGACTGGAATGTGGTTTGATTGCTTCCTGTAAATACATCAGGTAGGGGGAACATTAAAGTTAGGCCATCCTGGTGTATGAGCAAGTGGGTTTAAATTGGCCATGAATAATTTAGACTATCAATTAGGTGTTTATCCACCTGCATAGTGAAGGTATAAAAATTATAGGTGTGAAACCATACCTAGTTTTAGCATGAAGCTCACAAAATATATTAAAAGGATCATGTGATCCAGTTGCCTGCAGTACCTGGGGACTGGATTTGATAACCCAGAAGGTCCTGCCCATCCTGTGTCTTAGTGGTTTCTATTACAGTGAGCCACCACCTCCATCCTATAATCTTATTAGATATTACAGTACCTATAATCCCTTCAGTCCTAAGAAACTTTTCTATCCTGCTGAATTAAATTTCAAATAGAACAACCTAACTGTGGATTACAAAGCCATATGTGTTTTCTTTCTTACTCAATAAATTTGTCGTGGTGATTATCATAAACAAAAGACAAATGTCATTAGGGACCAAGAATACTTTTAATATAAATTATAGTGTTTATGGCACAACTGTACTGACAAATAATGATTTTTTAAATTTATTGTAATTGTTCAAATGGCTCCTAATGAAATTTTTGGCCTCATGAAGTGATTGGCTTGGAATGACTTTCCCTTCTATGAAAATATTTAAATACAAACAAAGTCTGCCAATGTGTTCAATTACAGTCATGCAGGGAACTAAAGGGATTATGTGTACTAGGAGTATATTCATGTGGCTTTTCAGATCAGCTGCTTCTACCAGAGAGAGAATAAAGTAAGCAGAAAAGCCCCAAAGAGAGCCCATCACTGTTGGAATGGCTTGGGACATGATCATCAGAAAAGCTCACTCATGTTATTTCCATAAGCCCATAATGCTTATGGCCCTGTAAATAAAAATACATTAACAACACATTGCTTTTCAAAGTAATTGAGATGCAGTGTGAAGATTACTTTTCAGAAATAGGATGTTTTTTATGCAGGAGATCATACTGGGCCCTGCTGAAACAAGAGCCATTGGGATAAATGTATTTTGTTCTAACAGCTGCATTTATTAGCAGTGAGAGTCTTTCTGTGACATTACGAGGTTACCTCAGTCTTGTAAAGCCCTTGAGAGTTAAATACTAGTGTTCCATGAGAGAAACTCTTGGGCCCAGCACAGGACCTTAAGACTGAACCAGCAGAGGAGGCTTTTAAAAACAAGAAGCAAGGAAATAAACCACATATTCTGCTGATGATTTTTATGACCTTGCTCACACTTCTGCTGATGCTATGTTAGCAAGAACAGTTCATTCCAGTGAATATAATCCCAGCTCTTGCAATTATGGACACAGGTTTCTCTAAAATCTCTAAAACTGAATGCAACTTTTTAGAGTTGCAAAATTGCTAGAAAGTCATGGGCTTTTAGCCAGTGTCATAATTTCAGGAGCCTGATGAGGAGTGTAAAGGCCTCGTGATGCAGCTGGGCTGCACTCCACATGAATTCACTGACTCAACATACCTGTTTTTTTGTGGGAATTGGCATTTACTATCCAAGAAACAGGAAGCATATTGTTAGTGTGATTTTTAACCATAGCCCCAGCTTGAAGAATTCCTCCAACTTCAAGCACCAAACTTTAAGAAAGGTATAAGGAAAAGAAAATGGTACATAGAAAGGAACAATAGAATGAGAAACATGTAGTAAACAGAAAGGGATTTATTTGCTTTTTGAGTTTAAAAAAAAAAAAAGAGAGATGAAAGCTTTGGGTTTAATTAGTCTAAATCAGAGAAGGCTTTTATTTTCCCCATAAATTCAGTTACAAAGTGGAATCTGATATATTCCACAGTTTAATTTGCTGCAAAGAAAACTGAAGTTGGATTTTCCTTTCAGAACTTTACTTCTGTGTTGTTCCTGTGACTCCATCACTGATGAGCACAACTACTGCCAGCTCCTCAAGCTGGATATTTTTCCTTGGGGAAGCCTGATTTAAAAGTCATATTTAAATCCAGTGGACAGAGCCTAAGGGTTTGTCTTCCCTACCTTTAGTCATCCAAAACCAAGGTGTATAAATGCAGCTGGACATGTCTGCTCCCTGCAGTGACTGAGGAGAAATAGCAACAAAGAGCTTCTTCACAGAGGGTAATTTCCAGATCACTGAACTTGAGTGAGGTAAATCCTGTCCTAACTCATCTCTGAGCATTTGCTGTTGGGCTTTGCCCTCAGCTGGCTGATGACACACTCAGCAAGTGCATGGCTTCACTATTTTGCTGTGCTCATGGAGCTGCACGTCGCTGGCATTTCGGAGAGGGTTTGGCACCACGGGCACCAGTCCTTCCCACCCCACTCCCTCTTCAACCTCTGACACTGTCCATACCCTGCCTCGTGCTCCTCTGTTTCCTCATTTCTTCTCATTCTGAAACACCTACATTCCTCCACTTTGGCTTCCCTTTGCACTGACTGGATTTACTTCTTATGAATCTGTCTTATCTCTGGCTGCAGCTTTCACTAATGCATTCACTGCACGCTGTCCCTCTGACAATGTTTTACTGCTTCCATGTCTTAGGGGAGTCAATGGGACAAGAAAAAAACACAATTTAAAGTGTAACTGGCTTGTTAGCCATGCAAATTCTTGAATAACAGATATGATTTAAGTTCACCATGAGAGCTGGGAGGGTTGGAGCTGTAACCTCACTTCTGACTCGGCCACTACCTCCCTCAAGTGACCTTGTGTGATGTATTTAACTTCTTGGGGCCAGGGTCACCTGAAAATAAAGAATAATGTGGTTTGTTCCCCTAGAAACCTTAACTAATAGATTTACATACAATACTTTAAGTCCTGTTTATGTAAATGCAAAATGCTTATCTTTTTTCTTTAAAACATTTATGAAAGGTTAAGAAAATTTTAGGGTTGAAAGATAAACAGTTCAAAAGAACTAGAAAAATTAAAATTACACACGTATGCACTTATCACAAACCTTTAGACAGCCTCTAATTAAGTAATCACTAGCTCTCTGCATTATAGTAGATGCTATCATAAGCTGTTAAACTGTGTAGCAGCTTGTAATACTGTGCACTCTGTTTATACAGGATAAGGACTCTCTGGAAATTATTCAGATTAATGTATCATCATCTGAACGTGGGCTTTACTTGTGCATAGTCAGTCAGGATTGAGATGTTCCCATGCTCCATTCTACAAAAACCTGACTGAGAACAGTTTCTTCCTGACAGGCCTAGATACTGACTTGGAGATGCCAAGTTGTGTATTCAAACACGCAGACCTTCCATCCCCTGCGAGACTTTAGCAAGACCTGTTCATGGTGCACATCCTTGGCAGCTCCTCCCAACAGCCAGCTTTCACTGAGAGAAGGATGCTCAGGAAAGGCTCTCCAGGACATCACTTTTTCTTGAGCTTTTATGTTCAGAGAAAACTACCTCACCAAGCAGGTTGCCTCTCCTGCTGTGGCCCCTCCTGCTCACCTCTTCCTTCCTTCCTTTCCCATATCTCCATGCCAGCCCCATCTTCTGACCCCCTGCTTTACCACTTCCCCATCTCAAGTCTCTCTAAAAACAGTTTTTGCTTTTTTGCCCATTTTCCCTCTTTTCCTCAGCTCCAGAGCCACAGTTAATTTTGTACCGCTTGCTGTGGCCTTGTCTGACTCAGCCTGAGTCTTCAGCTTAGCCAAGCTCTGCTTGAAGCACAGAGGAGAAAGCCTAGAGGCTGAAAGGGTGGAATGAATCTCCAGCAATATTAATTTACTCCTGGTTCTAAGATCCAAGAGATCATTTTGTCTCACCTGGATCACTGGCATAGGGAGTGAGGTGACACCCCAACTGATATCCAGGGCTGCCATAGGTGTTCACACAATTTGCTTGGAGAAGGCAGAGTTGAGGTTGGAGAGCACTGATGTGCTCCAGCACCATCCTCCTGATCCCCTTGCTCCTGAGTAGAGCTCAGCAGAGCCTGAGAGCCCAGAGTGCGAGGTGTGTTACCTCTATCCCAACACTGCAGTGCTACAGGCACTTGGATAGTGAAGTAGTAACAGATGGAAGGAGAAATTAAAAGGCGTTAGCGAGGAAATAAGCTGCTTTCATTTGAGATTTGAGCCAACAGACTAAAACTATGATTTGGTACAAAAACAGTGACATTGAAGAGTGGTACAGGCAGAAAATTATCCTTGTATCACTAAAGAAAGTTGTTTGTTTTTTTTTTAAATAGGAACCTCACTCTAGGGTTAGTAATGAGGATTGCAAACTTTCACTTTTGCATTGTCTTTTGTTGTCGAAACATGCCCAGTTAATTTGCCGGGAAATGAGTGGAATTAGCCTAGAGCTGGTCTCATCTCAGTGCACATTTTTTTCCTGGTGGCTACGCTGTCCCCATCACACACGCTCCAGCAGCCGCGCTCGCTGCTCGGCAGAGAACCCCGAGCACACCCCTGGTTATTCACACAGCGCCAGGCATATGCCAAGGGCTGCGTGAGCCACTAAACCTTGCGGATGCCGGCCAGCTGCAGTCAGAAGTTGTTACACGGGAGAACCCAAAGAGCACAGCTCCTGAAGCGCAGCTGTGCTGACAACGCGGCGAATTATCCTGCAGAAGGCTCGGGGGTGACCTTATTGCTGCCGAGAACTCCCTGAGAGGAGGCTGGAGCCAGCCGGAGGTCGAGCCCTTGTCCCAGGACACAGGAGGAGAGGACAGTCTTAGGATGCCCCAGGGGAGGTTTTGGTTGGACATTAGGAGGAATTTCTTCACAGGAAGGGTGATTTAATATTGGAATGGGCTGCCCAGGGGTGTGGCGGAGTCACCATCCCTGAAGGTGTTCAAGGAAAGACTGGATGTGGCACTCAGTGCCGTGGTCTGGTTGACAACGTGGTGTTGGGTCACAGGTTGGACTCGATAATCTCAGAGGTCTTTTCCAGCCTGACTGATTCCATGATAAATGCAGTCTCAGCCAAAGCTGTG